>OMNN01098476.1:3842-14483 GCA_900302755.1 Chromis chromis
ACATTGTTGTCCAAATAGTAAAAAAGAAAGTGGTCCTGGATGACATGACTTGTTAGAAGGATCAATTCATTGTTTTCTTGCTTTGTTCACTAAGAAAAATATAGGTGATCATGTGGATGTTAGACATTTCAGCAGAATGTAATTTTGCTATAGAGCCTTTGCCTGAAAAGCTGATAGATTGTTCTTTATCTTCCACACAGGCTAAGTTCTTCTGCATAGCTTTACAGTAACCTGGAGAACACTTCTGTGAAAGGAAGGATAATATGAAGATGGCAAAAGGTGAGTACTGTGATCTTCTGAGCAATCGGGCAGAAATCCTTGATACCAAAGTTAAACGTTTACTGCAATCTTTATTTAGAGCAGCAAAGCAGATGAAACTGGAGTGTAGAGTGGCAGTGAAAGCACCGTCATGGACGGCCGACCTGATTTCTTGTCTTCCAGGTAAGAGACACTACATTGGCTGACAAGTACACTTTAGATTGTATTGTCCAGACTTCTGGAACATCTACATTCAGGAGGAAAACTTTAGGGAATCTTAAAAACATCAGTCCCTGAACGCCACCCACATCCAACAAACAATAGAGTATGTACTTAAAACTAAACTGTCAGCCAAAAGTAGCATTTGAGTGCTGTTGTGGTCTGCTCTGAATGCTGTCAAATACACATATTTACTATATGTCATTCATGTATTATAACTTAAATTGTGGTAGTTGAATATATTTTGAATTAAATATTTATTGCAGTCCTATATACTTAAATTTTACTGTAAGGTGTTGGGAAAAAATACATATATTTTTCACAAATATCCTGTGCATGTAAATGTTAGTACTTTTCCCATTCATGACCTTCAAACAGCTGATTGACTTCAGTGTTTGTTTGTTTTTTTACTTCTTGTGCTTGAAACAAATCTTAAAATGTACACTTTTACATCTCTGCAGAATTTACTCTAACATGTTTTATTTACTTATCTTTCATTTCCAACACACTTAATCTGTTATATTATCTCACTTTTAAAATGACAACAGGTCAAACAGTGTCAGATTTAATTCAGTTCAAGTGGATTAAACCAAGATGATCATAAAATATAATTAAAACAAGACTACATTGAATTATTCTTCAGTTTGTAGGTGCACATCTGTTGATTATTTACTTTTCAACTAGACCACAGGGAACTATGATTGTTATTTATATGTGTGTGCAGAAGCAGTGATGGGTATTGAATATAGCAATGCAGGAAATGTTTAGAAGTTCAAATGATTGTTGAAATATTAATGGTTTTGTAAATCATTCAGCCCACAAAGAACTTCTGGAGAACCCTGTTTTTGTGGGAGTGCACTCAGTTAATCGGGGCGCCCCAGAAATACATTTGTGTAGCTGCTCTGCCAAGGCTGTGGTGAGCCGGTTGCCTCTCTCAGAGAAACATGTTTCACCACTCTTTTCCCCCTTGCCTTGGACAATGTACCCGTCACTCAGTGACTTGATGCAATGTGAGAGCTATGGGGAGGCTTGCTCTTGGTGGTGCTTGGGTCTCTGTGTGGCGCTGAGCTGTGTGTATGTGCGCTACTGAACCGTGGCTCCCTCATTACTTAATAAAGAGAATCACTCTCCTTTTCAACAGTGCTTTTTATAGAACTGTTGGAATATTCCCAATACTTTGTGTAACCTTCTTTTCTATTTTTTTTTCTTGAAGGACTTCAAAGGACAAATAAACGCTCAGATCAGTTTAACTGCATGTTCAGCGGGTCACTACGATGTACGATCATTTTCCTGTAGACCAAACAGTGGTGGAAGAAGATCCTTTGTTTAAGTTAAAGAAGCAATACGGTGACGTGAAAGTACGTCATTACAAGTAAAAGCCCTGCATTCATAGTCTTTACGACATTATAGATGCATTATCGGCAAGGTATAGTTCAACCTACTCATTGGAAAATTAATAATATTCCTGGTCAAGCGAGTGGGGAGGGTTATATGGAGAGAGAGGCATGGACTTAATAGATCTGTGTATTCTAGAGGAAGCCACTATGTAGAGTTAGATTTAACTCATTTTAAGGCATGAAGGGATTATTTCATTTGAAAAATAAATTCTCCATATGTAACTTAGATGTATAGAGATGAGGTTTTCTGGGTATAATCAATGACTGGAGAGGGACCTAAAAATATATGTGGCCACAAACAGCTGAGATTAGACACACCTTGTTTTTTTTTCTTCTTAAAGCTGCATTTCAAAAAGAAACTTCCTAAAGTTTTCAAATCCTGAGTGAAAGCCCTCCATTCAGACTATTGTACCATTACATTCTACTCTCCTCATGGACTGTTGCTCTTTATACTGTCTCTCCTCCTCTGGGTGAACAGATGTGATTGGCTTAAGTCTTCTGTTTTGAGTTATATTTTCTACAGCCTGAAAACAGAGAGCTAGTTTCTTCTTAGATCACTTGAACTGTAATATACTGAGAGGTTGTTATGGAATGATGCCAAAAAAAAAAAAAAAGATAAAAAATACTGTCTACCCCAGCTTTAAGAACTGCTGTCAAACCCATGTCAGTGTGTTTGATAGTTTAGCTTTACTTTGTTTGTTTTTTGAAAAATGTCTTATTATTGTTATTATTGGGGCAGTGGTGGCCTAGTGGTTTGTGAAGCGAACTTGTAACCGGTGGGTCACCGGTTCGAACCCCCAGACTGGCAAGAGGTTGAGGTGGGAAAGTGAGAGCGACCGTTTGTCCCAGTCACCACCACTGTGGGCCCTTGAGCAATGCCCTTAACCCTTGACTGCTCCCCGGGCGCTGCACCGCGGCAGCCCACTGCTCCTAGTATGTATAGTTAAGGTTAACTTTGAATAGGATGGGTCAAATGCAGAGAAGGAATTTCCCCAAGGGGATCAATAAAGGTTAGATTATTAGATTATTATTATTTAATTTCGTGCTGAATATGTCTTTGGTATTGATGTGGCAGATAGTTTAGTAATTAATTTAATTTACTATGCAATTAGGTTGTTTTTTGGCCAAACCTTGACCTGTGTTAACCAATTATTATTCGTGATATCAGCCACCTTTAATATTTATTTATACTGTTAATTTAAGATACATCCACCCTGGTACATTTAAAGTGAAAAAACGGACCTAAGTTTATTATGAATGGTTACAAACTCAAAAGATTCAACAATGATGTTTTGGAAAATCAACAGTTTAATCATGTGGCCTTAATGAAGGATAAAAAGAGGTTGTTTTTTTTGCCTACTATTAATTTGGGTAATGGAGAATATCATCATGGCTCCTAATTATAACTCCATGTGGAAATGCTTGCAAGTATGCAAATACACTTGATTCCCCCCCAAGGCTATATATCCTGTTATTCCACCAATATACACACCAGCTTTGTTTCTCTACCTGATGGGGTCTACCAGATATTATGCTGTCATTCAAAGAATCCTCTGAGTCAAAGGCCTCACAACAAGGGTTAAAGTCTTTTGTTCATTGACTGGGTTCCTGTAAACATAAATCTCTTTAAGTGTGTAAAAGCTGATACTGGATCATTACTTGTATATAAAGCGGCTTGATAAATATCATTTTGTTGTGTTCTTCCCCTTGATCTGTACGCACAGAGACTTACACGCTCAGCCCTCGCTGCCTCTGCTGCTTCTTTATTGTGTTCCTGGTCGATTAGCCTCGGGGCTGTCTTCAGGGCCTGGGGCCAGTGGGAGCAGACAGGGGGAGGGCGGGTGGCTGCATCTGCTAGGGGACCTCCTTCAGGGGCCCCACTGTGGCCCGGCTCGGTTTTCATGTCTGTCTTCAAAGGCACAGCCCCGTGCGTGGAGGGAGGGAGGGAGCGGAGAAGACAGTGCACCGGCAGTGGCACTGCCATTGTTATTTTCCCATGTGCCCTCCATCAGTATACAGTATGTGGGGTGATAGAGCATGTCAACACTGAGCTGCTTCTCACTTCCCTGTTTACACGTTTTGTGCCCTCAAGACCATCATGAACACAGAACGCACAGATAAAATTTCAATAGACATGCTCCCCCACAATATTGTGGTTTCTCAAGCGTTCTATTCTTCTCTCATTTGTTTTCATTTGCTGGCAAACTCTGGCTTATATACTGTGTTGGACGCATAATAAGAAAATGATTTATCTTGTTTTATATTAACAGAAAAAAACATGCTCTGGCAGGTTTAAGGTGAGGTGGGTCTGCAGAATCTTAATTTAAAATACCAAATGTATTGTATGTCTTCGTGGCCTTCTTTACTCTAGTGTGTGTTCATGTTTTTTTTTTTAAACTCTCTGTCAATTTTGCATTTACAGTGCAGTAGAAAATATTTTTGTTTCATTTGCTTGTTTTTACAGTATTCACCTGCCATATAACTATATATACATTTAAATATTCTGAGCTTTGGCAGCAACACAGTTTGATTTAATTGCTAAGTGTAAAACTATGATGAGTTTCTCGTGTGCACAAATAAAAAATATAAATATTAAAAGCCAGTGTTAGGAGTTAATTGGCAGGCCTTGAGAATCCAAAATGGATAAGACTTCGGGTTGGATGACATCTGGGCTCTGCAGGATGGTGTATTTTACTTGTGCCTCCCGTCCTCCTGGTAGTGGGTCCTCTGGGTGCTCCTGCTGTCACAGGGAGTTAGTGTCAGACTGTCCGAGCCAGCAGGGACGCACTCACCTTGACATGATCAACTTGGAAAAGAAAAGAACTAAATCCAGACAGTCAGGACAACAGACATGTCAGCCATTAGAGATTCTTTCATTCTTTTCTGACTTATTTTTCTTTCTTTTGTCTTTCCTTTTTCCTTGCTAGCCTTTCACATGTCATTTCTCTCTTTATTTAGCTTATCGTGCATCTTCATTCTTTTGCATCCGTGTTTTCTTCATTCCTTCCTACCTCATTTACTCCCTTCAAACTTCTCATCTTCTTTTATTTTCTTCATTCCTTCATCTTTTTATTTTTTCCTTCTCTTTCCGGCTGTGATCACTCTCCTCTCTGTTTTCCAACTTATACCTCTCCCTCTAATGATTCCTTTCGCTCCTTTCCTCTTCACTGTCTTCTGCCGTGCTGCACTACACTGGCGTTTTCTTGGAGAGGATTATTATGTTCACCAGACTGCATGGTGATTATACGTTCATATACTCTAATCTGAGTTTGTGTGCAGACCTGCACCTGACCAGCTAAGTGCTTTGTAGAAAAAAAAAATCACGCCACAGTGAGTTATTTCTGGCTGGGTTAGTCTTATTTCTCTGGGCACTTTGATAATGGAGAGGACTTGAATAATGAATGGGGCGTATAATACTGTTCTTCAGACCCGCTGAATGAATTAAGCAAGTGCATATAAGTGAGTTTCTGTGAGTGTCTCTAATATACGACCCTCCTTTGTCCTTTCCACGCTCTTATATTTTTGTAAGTGGAGTGCGAATATACACATCAGCAGAGCTCAGTGAAAGGAATATTGGAGCTGATTTGCTAAAACCCTTTTAACGTATACTGAAATATAGACAATTAGCTCTGTCATCTATCATCATTGACAGATCTCTCTCTCTCTATCTTGTGTGTGTTCACATCTCAATAGTCTCTGCATAATGCACAGTGTGTTCATTAGCAGACGGCCTGACCTCAAACACAGACTATGTTTTTCCATGTCAGAGCTTCCCTGGTCTCTCTGCTTATGCAACATCCGATTGTATGTGTAGAAGGATTGCTGATATTTCAGAACATACACGTGTGCTTCTTTTAACACCAAATCTCTAATATAATGTATTTGATGCAATAGATAAAAATTTAATTGAAAGCAACATGGGGCAAATTCAGTAATTTTAAGTAGTGCTTCAGAATGTTGAGAGGAAATATCACAATCTAATTATAATTATTGGAAATGCTATCCACAAGATGATTTTAGTTGTGGCACATTTTATTTTCACGCTATTTTATGTTGATTATTTATTTAATTGAATGATTTAGGCTGTAAAATCACAGATAATAGTGAGAAATGGCCAACACAGGGCCCATCCTACAGACCAAAGTAATGTCCTCAAACTGCCTCACCAGCTGTCCAAAACCTAAACTATTCAATGTACAGTAATAATAAATAAAATTTAAAAAAAAAAAGAGAGAAAAGTAGGACAACCTCACATTTAAGACACTGGAATGAATCAATTATCAAATTTGACCGTGATTAATTTTTTAGTTTTTTATTTATCAGTTCATACAACTGTCAGTAAATGGGGAAAAAAAGTAGTTCTAAGCATCTTCGCCACAGTTCGTCTATGGATTTAGGTTGCTCTGGTGTCATCTGTCTTCATATGTTTCAAGATTGACTCCATATTGTTGACATCAGGGCTCTGAGAGTCATATCATCTGTTGCGGGACTCCTTCTTGCTCTTCTTGTTGCTCAGGATAGCTCCAAGATGCACGATGGATAAGAATCTAAACATCTAAATTGCCTAAAAACGTTGCGCAGTGCTGCAGATGGTTGAGTAGTTTAATTTGCTGCATAACAATAGGATGTGTTGTATGTGCTCATGAAATATTTTTAAGGTCTTCATCTGCAAAATAACAAGTAAAAATAGGTCATTGTGCACAGTATAAATAGACTGCATGTATTTCCCACTATATAACTCACTAAATGGCTGAATAGAAACACACAGATACTGTGGATTTACATACTAAAGTGTAGAGAAAGGAGAAGGCAACAGGAGCTACAGATGAAGCTACACCTTAAAAAGACACCCATCACCTTGGCCTCAAGTTTCTCGACAGTAACACAATCTCATTGTGTGTGTGTTTGTGTGTGTGTGTGTATGTGTGTGTCCATGCTTGTGCTGCACACAGGTATGTGTGTAGCAGTGTGGGTTGGTCCTGTGCAGGTTTGGCTTGTGATGATAATAGAAGGTGACTAATAGAGAGCGCAGAGGTAGCTGTCATCCTTTGCTCTGGTCACATGCTCATTTGTTGCTACTGGCACCAGATGAATTATTGAGTTTGGGGTGTCTTGGCTCCCAGCCCTCCCCTCACATTCCCTCAGTCTGCTCCCATGGATGACAGCCACCCTGTGTGTATGTGGGTGTGTGTGTGTGTGTGTTAAGTTGAATGTGTGGTAGAGAGACCATGTGTGTATATGTGCATGCATTCTTCAGCAATTAAACACAGCTTTCATCCTCATTCTGTCAAAAGGGCTCTTCCCTGCTTGAAAACATCTCAAGTAAACACACACACACACTGGCTCTGTTTCTCTCACACCCTCCTCTCTTTCTCTCTAACATTTTCTATCCTTTTTTTTTTTATGTCTGTTTGCTTTTATTCCTCTTTTTTTAAAATAACTTTTTTCATTCTGCCTCAAACACCAGCCTTAATTCTAAAATTCTACCAATTCGTTTGTTTTTAACTGGAAATCAATTGCAGTTTGATTCCAAGTGTTGTTGTTTTTTAAAATATAGCCTACAGATAATGCACAAATTGACGCCCCAACACACACCTCGATTATTGCATGAGAAAATGCAATATACCTTTCAGCTGCTGCTGAATAATTCAGGTGCCCTCAGTCGCCACATGCTGCCAGCGCTCACAAGTCTGCAGCTCAACTTACCGCATAGCGAGCAGGTTATGATATCAATACTGGTATTACAAAGATCAATTATTCACACCGTCGAGCTCCTTTTTTAACCTTACATTTACGTCAGATACACCTACACACCCGTGTCTGTGTCATTCTGAAGAAAACTAAAACGAAATGTGTCCAGATTTCAAAAAAGTGGCACAGTTTAGAGAGAGGCGTATTAATGACAAACGGTTAAGGTTCGCATGTTATCTTGCCTCACAAAGTCACATTTAATACCATAAATCATAGACTGCGATTAATTACGCATCATCATCAAAGAGAATATTAATAAGAGCCACAAACGTTTCCGCGTAAATGCAAACTATTGATCCCATGCATGGCTGAAACAACCGGCCGGCAGTCTCACAGGGAAAATCACACAGCCGCAGGTCATGTTGGCTGTGGGAGGATTCCGGAGGAAGCTTTTTATTTTTAATATTATTTATTTATTTATTATTATTATTATTTAAATCTTTGTTTATTATTAAGAGAAAAGGTCATTGTTAGCGGTTATAACAGCACAGAGAGAGGACTAATCCAGAATTTGGAGTAAATTAAAAGTAATTTGGGCAATATAGAAAAAGAAGAATTCGGCCTCGAACCAATTTGGTAAAATACTTGGAAAGATAACCATAATAACAGTAGTAGTAATAATAATAATAACAATACTAATACTAATACTAATACTAATAATAACTCAACCAATAATAATAATAACTTGGGTGCGATGTTAAATGCGTAAAGTTGCGCGTCTTTACGCATAGAAATAAAATAAGTAAAAATGAAGATAAAATCAGATGAATTAAAATAAAATACATTGAAGCGAATAATATACTTACTTAACAACACAGGAGCGAGAGAGAAAATTTTTTTAATTTCCTTGTTTCCTGTGCCAACCTGTGGTGCATCCAGCATCTCCCCAGAGTCACCAGAGTTCCCAGTCAGGCTTCTACTCCCAGCTCCTCCACATTACTTCGTTTTATACCAATATATAATTAATATTGCATCGTCATTACTTAATAATTTCAAAGCCCATGCACGACATAACCCGGTGACATGAGGGCATCCATAATTAAAACTGCACTAATTAGAGAGAAAGGGGCCATTAGCGGCGCGTGGAGGGACACCAAGTTCTGCGCGCCACCGTGTGAAAATTACTGCGACAATGGAGAGGGCCCCCCCTTAGTTTTTTTTTTCTTCCTGTGCTGGTTGTATCATATACGACAATACATATTTAATCCCAGCAGAGGTCTGGGGATTTATAAATAAAACAGTCTAGCGAGTTCCCATAAAACAAACAGTTTACAAAGATTTCATCGCCCATCGGTGCGTCTCAGGATGCGTTGATAAACACAGTTCACATGTTACATTTACAGGCCTGAGCCGTAGCCTCAAAATTAAAAGAACACAATTTAATAAAGCACAAAAATAAAGTTTCTTTCTTTTTTTTTTTTTTTTTTAGAAAATAACCAATAATTTATTCAGTTTAAAGTTCACACATTTTTCAAGTTAAATCAAGAGTGAGGGGAAAAAATAAATACTTATAGGTGATGTAGGCCTGGATATAGCTGGGCTATATAATAAATATACACAGCTCACCTCCAATGCTCCCAAAAACACATCAAAATACTAAAATATAGCAGCAGCCAAAGCCACACGAATGTGCCTCATATAAGACGGTGCCATTTCCATTTATTTTAAATCATTCAAGATAAATAGACTCAGAGTGCCATACCTTGTGAAAGAGTTATTTCTGTGCGTAAATTACCACCACACAATTCACGAAGAGAGCAGATCCATTTGCAAAAATAGTGGTTTAAAAGGTGATCTTTTTTATCCTCATATTCCAGTAAAGTCTCCACATTTGGATAAAAAATAGGTGACAACATATTTTAAGATATGATGGTGTACATGTATGAGCCAGTGATGTGGAGGATCTGAACCATTGTTACAAAAAACATGTCATTTTTTTCTCTTTCTTCACATAGCATCACTTTACCTCATCACTGCAGCCTCGAAACTCTTTTTTTTTTATAGTTTAAAAAATGAGTTCATATCCCTGAATGTGACAGATTGTCAGGGTGAAATTGCTGAAAATTACTGTGTGCAAGATACATGATCAACAACATCAAAATCACCCTCCTCACAGATCTATAACACATTTAGTAAAATCGAGGAAAAAAAAGTGCAACAATGAAGAGTGAGTGACACGAAATGAAAAACTGAAGTAAAAGTCTTTTTTTTTGTTTGTTTTTTGGAGACAATCCCAGACGAGACGTGAAGAGCTGTTGATAGTTGATAAATCCCTGTTAGTTAGGCTACTTAGGCTATTATTAATCACTCGATCAAAAATGTAGTAGGCTATTTTATTCATGATGTCTGAACCTCAGTGCACCGCAGAGTATTTCATTCGTTTCTGTTTTTGCCGCTGGTTGCAGAACCACACTCGAACCACATTCTTTTTCAGGTCCAGTTTTTCGGCGATGGCCGCAATTTTTTCCGAGGAGGGCCGCGGCTGGATGGCAAAGTAAGCCTCCAAAGACCGCTTCTCCGGCGCGGCGATGGAGGTGCGCTTTCTTTTTCTCTCGTTCCCGTTGAAAAGGTCCGGCTTACTGCTTTTCTCCCGGTACGCAGCCTCGGCTTCCTCCAGCCAGGCCTGGAGAACCGGCTTGAGCGCGATCATGTTGTTGTGGGACAAGGTGAGGGACTCGAACCTGCAGATGGTGCTCTGGCTCAAGGAGCCCACTCCGGGGATCTTGAGGTTGGCCAGCGCCGACCCGACGTCCGCCTGGGTCACGCCGAGTTTGATCCTCCGCTGCTTGAAGCGCTCGGCGAAGGCTTCCAGCTCCCTGGGATCCGACTCCACGTCGTTGACGCACGCCATGCCGCCGTGCACCGACAGGGAGTGAGGGTGGGCCATGGTGGCCATCGCCTGGTGCAGCTGCCCCATGGTCTGCAGGTGGTGGTGAGGGTGCTGGTGGTGGTGCGCCGGCGTGGTCATCCCCGGAGGCTCTGGAGCGCCCATCCCGGAGACGGCCAGGCTGGTGGA
>OMNN01098478.1:0-12891 GCA_900302755.1 Chromis chromis
AATTATTTTATTTATTCATTTTATTCTATTTTACCCTTTATTTATTTACTTATTTATTTTATTTATGTACTATTAACATTATTACTTCTAGCCCTGTCTTTATGGTTTTGCCTTCTGTTTTCTGTGATTCCACTTTTCTTCTTCCTGACTTGGATATCGCATTTTTTGTTATCTGGTGTTGCTGTATTGATTCATTTTGATAATCTTTTACCATGTATTTCTTTTTTTTAAAGTGAGATATAAATAAAGATATTATATCAATCAAGCATTTTTACACCAACCTGTTTAAATACAGCCAACATCCTACTACTAAATTCATATTTACAGGGAATATTGCAACAAGCAGACAAACACAAACACAAAAGGAATCTAAATGAGGTTTGTGGTGTGTTTGATGTGTTCTTCATAATCCTGCTCTCCAGTAATACCAAGGATCTGCTGTTTGCTGCAGGGGAGTGTCCTCATGTAGAACAGCTGCTCCAGGCTCCGGCTGATCGAATTATTACCTGGATGATCTGACCTGCTCGCTGCTTTGTAGTTCGCCAGCGACTCGGCGTAAACAAATCTCCTGGAAAACAACCTCCTGCCCCCAGAGAGCGCCGACGAGAGCTCTGACATCATTTTATCATGGAGCTGTTTATTAACTGGAACATTACCAGGATGTGGTGCAGCTGATATGTAGAGCTCTACATCCATTCAGCTCCAGCGACTAGAAGACAATAGGAACTGGACATTAAGAGACACTGGAATGACTTATGAGAGTTTCATTTCTGCATCATTTTCTTCTGTTGCTTTTAGTACAGAATTGATCTAATGTTGCACAAAAACATGAGATTTATTGTGATGCTTGTTGAATTATCATCAGTTCCTCTGTTCAGTGTTCATTTCTAGTACCTGTATGGAGACATGAAGACAACATGGAAGCAGGTTTTAACTTTGCACATGTGTTGATGAGACTTGGACACCCAAATAAACATTGTCCCAGAACAAACACACTCCCTCATGCAAATGGAAATCCCAAATGTCACTGGTCTACCCCCGCAGGAAAATGCACCCCACCACATGGCAACAACATCAACCTATCAGGAACATCTGGAGGAACATGACAATGACCCAACATGTTGATTTGACCTCCAAACTTCCTAGAGCCCATTCTGATCATAATTAACGTGCTCATCAAGAAGAGACCATGTGCAGACATGACTAATAAGCAGAAATAGCTGATCAGCAAATGTTATGCAGCACGTAAACATCAACTCTCTGACTCTGTAAAATTGCATAAAATATACAGTAACTGCTTGTACATTTTTTTACTTTGTCAAAACTAAAATGTACGTTCTCTGCATGTGCCATTTCACAGGCTGTGGATTATGAGGATGTGAAGAACCTTGAACTAGGACTGGCTGTGAGGAACAAGGCTCCATTATATGATGGATTTGGAGTAAATAATGGAGGTAGTATAAATTTTGGAGGGAATGCCGGTGGCACTGGGGGACCTGGCGGTGGAACCGGTGGTGGAACCGGTGGTGGAACCGGTGGTGGAACCGGTGGGGGAACCGGCGGTGGAACCGGTGGGGGAACCGGCAGTGGAACCGGTGGTGCCTCAGGTGCAAGCGGTACAGGATTTAAAACCTATCCCATCAAAATCAATGTGAAAAACCAGCCTGAGGGGCCACGTTTTGATCCCAAAGTCAAAGCTATTCCCGTGTCAGAGGGAGGCAGCTCCTTCAACATTAATGATGTTATTGCCCGCTACCCTGCAATCGATGGAGACACTGGGAAACCAGCTGAGAATGTCAGGTCAGCGCATACACAAACACTTACACATGAAGATTTCCTACTGATAAATTATAATACCAGCTTTACTTTCTTTGCACAATAATAACTGACACATACTTTTTCTGTTGTAGGTATGCCAAGGGCTCAGACCCTGACAACTGGCTAACCATCGACCCAAAAACGGCTGAGATCAGACTGAACAAGGTTCCTGACAGAGAATCTCCAGCCCTGGTCAATGGGACATATTTCGCTAAAGTACTCTGCATTACAGAAGGTACCTGCTCCAGCATCAGGTGTTTTAAATATCAGAGCAGCAGTCTTGTTAAAGGCAGCTGTGGGTTGATTTCTTTCTGTACCCTACATCTCTCTGGTGCCCAGCTCGTTTGGGCTTTCAAGACAGTTAACAATGATGCATGACAAATCACAATGTACAGTTCCACAAAAAACACTAAATTTTAGAATAGACAGAAATACACTGTTGTATTAGGTACAATGTACTCAGTCTCAGCTGCCAGGTATTTTGTATAGATCGTGCCAAAACAAAAGTCTCCACATTAGAAAACCAACTCAAGATATCAGCTTCAGAAAACCAAAACAAATCTGTATTCTTCAGCTGGATCTAAACAAAACACCCTTGATGTTCAGTACAAAACTGCAAGGTGAAACCCAAGATACATTTGTTCAGCTCATATGGGGTCCAGCAAGTTTGTTATAGCCAGGACTACCACAGTGAATGCATAGTCCTGATAGTGAAGCATGATGGGGGAAGTGTGATAATATTGGCCTGCATGAGTGCAAAATGTGTTGGAGAAATGACATTTATAGGTGACACCATGAATGTCTGTGAATACACTAAAACAATGGTTGACAAGGCTCTCAGTATGCAGAAGCTTGACAGAAGAGGAATCTTCCAGCATTAGTACCATCCAAAGTGCAAAACCACACAAGAGTTTCTAAAGAAGAAGAAAGTAAAATTATGACGTATATGAGTATGTCACCTGACTTGAATCTAATAGACCTTTGGAGTACTTTAAAGAAAAGGGTACATCAAACCAACCCGCCTCTGAAATTGCCTCTGAAAAATCTCAGAACATCTCTCCACGCTCTTGGTCAGTGGATCACCCTCCAACATATGCGAAGGAAAATGCTGAATTACATGTTTCTATTTCTGTTTTTCCATCACAGACATGCCAGGGAAAACAGCCACAGGCACGGTAGCCATTCAGGTGGAAGACTTTAATGACCACTGCCCCATCCTAACGAGTAACACCAAGACTATGTGTATTCCGACAAATGCGGTTATAGTGAACGCTAACGATGAGGATATGAGCCCTAATGGACCTCCTTTTGACTTTATCATCATCCCAGAAGGCACTGAAGGAAAATGGCAAGTTGAGCATCTAAATGGTAAGAAAATTACTTCCAATTTTTTAACAGACATGGTAGCTAAAAGTGGCTCTGTATTGACTACTTTTGTGACTGCAGATCTGTTTCTTTTTGAAATGAGTTCATATGAGTTGTTTCAATCTTTACAAATAACAGGTTATGATCTTAAACTATCCTAAAGTTTGTTTTGACAAGGAATCCTGGTATGCATCTTAGACCAGATGAAAACCAACAAGTTCAGAACATTTTGTTTCTAAACTAAAATGTAGATTTTAAGTCTTTAATTCAGACTTTAAATATGTAGGCTGAACAGTGGTCAGTGTTGAATTAGAACACTGTCAATTTCAGAGTGATGCATGTTTTTTTCTTTACTTTATGTTTGCTTGTCCTTGTTTTTGGCAGACACTGCAGTTATCTTGAGGGCTCAGGAGTCCTTCTGGCCTGGTGTCTATGAGGTGGAATTTGTGGTGAGGGACCAGCAGGGAGAAGCCTGTCCTGAACCACAGAAAGTGAAGGTCCAAGTTTGTACCTGTGAGGATGGAGTGGTGTGTGGACAACAGGGTGCCAATGGCCAGCCCAGCAAGAAAACAGAGTTAGGACCTGCAGGCATCGGACTGCTGCTACTGGGCCTATTGCTGCTGCTACGTAAGTGTGACACAATGCTCATTCTGATGGGGATCAATAACGTAACCCCCCAGGCTTGGTGGTTCCAGCACCGGAGCAAATCTGTGTGTGTAATTAAAATACAAAGAGGTTGTCTTGAACTTATATGATTAAAATAGATGTAGCATTACAATGCCTCATTTTTGGTGCTTCAAATGTATTAAAGTTGCAATAGAGAAGTTTTAGAACAGGTCAACTTTTTGCAAGCAGAGGACCTGAAGCTGCTCTCTAATTGGTTGCTTGAGATTGTCACAGTGCTCAGCACCAAACACTCCCACATTTGTTGATAGCATATCAGTATGTGATTGGACAATTGCCAACACTTTCTCTTTCATTCACACCCACCATTACCTCTGTGTTTCCACTCTTACTCACTTTAGCAGTTTGCACATCTGCTAAAATTTAAGAAAATCTTTTTTTTTCTTGATAAAAGAATGATAATAAACCCATATCATACTCATATTCACTGATTGGTATGACCTTATGGCTTTAACATTAAAAGCGTAATGTGTATCTACATCCTCAACTCTCACAAAGAGACAGGTGAGGTGCAGTGGTTTATTTGGGACTAAAATGAATAGTTCCTTTACCTTTAACAGATAAAGAAACTGTTAAGACTCTACACTGTCTAAACAATTAGATGCATTACAACCGAAGACTACTATTCAAAATGTAATGGTCCCATATGATGAAAACATTTTATTGTGTTTCGTGGTTGCTGAAAACTTGGAGGTGTAAAATAAAAGCTGGTAAAATATCAAATGTTCACTCAGATAGTTTCCCAGCTTTACAAGCCAGTAAGAACTTTACTGAGCAGCTGAATTTCTTTATTTAACATGACTGATTGTTGGTCAAGCCACAGCTGGTGTGCTAATGCTGCACAAATGGCTTACTGTAAAAGCAGGCATAGTCACACTGTATTGTATCAGTTAAACTACACCTCCCCGCACCACACTTTGGGGGTATTTAAGTTGGACTAAAGTTGTTTTTTTTTTTACAGTCATCCCACTGTTGATGCTGTTCTGCCAATGTGGGGGTGCTGCAGGTTTTCCAGACCTGTTTACTGAGATGCCTTTTGACACCAAGTCACACCTCATTAACTACCACACTGAGCGCCAGGGAGAGAACACGGTGAGACCAACATATTGAAACACCTCACCTTTGTGGTTGAAATCAGAAATATGGGCATATGTTGTGGTCATGCACTGTTAAGATGATGTCTGCTTGAAAGCATTAAGTGATGTTTGACCACATTAGAAAAAGTGTTTGATCTGTTGCTATGTTCGGATGCCTGGCTGATTATAGGAGATGCCACTACTGACCATGCCAACACAAATGGATGGAGATATGGTCACCATTGGTATGGGCGCGGCTAAGACTTCAGCAATGGCACCGATGGCAGGTTTGGATTTCCAGCCATCCGTCACCTCCATGAACGGAATGAATGGGGGTGCCTTTCAAGAGGGTTTTTCAAGTATGAACAGAGAAGGAATGTGGGGGATGAACCAGGAGGAAGGCAGTGGCTTCTACTCTGAGTTTGAGGGCATTGACTCACGAGGGGACGGAGGAATTTACGCTGGCATAGCGTTGCCAGACCACTTCCTGGGACAGTACTATAATCAGGTGAGTAATCAGCTGACCAGTGGGAAAGGCTTAATAGCAAAATAAAGCAAAATTTCTGATTGGCATTCATTCTAAATACCTATTGTGAAACTATTACGTTTATTTCAAGATAAAAACACACACTAGATTAACAAAAGAGACTCATCAAAAATTAACCTTGTTGGTGAATTCTCTTTCAACAGAAGGTCTCCAGTGGAACTGACAATCTTGGGGTAAAGGATGGTCTGCTAGTGTATGACTATGAGGGCCAGGGCTCCTCTGCTGGCTCAGTGGGCTGCTGCAGCCTTCTAGAATCCGAAAATGACCTACAGTTCCTTGATGACCTTGGACCGAAATTCAAGACTCTTGCTGAGGTGTGTGGAGGCAAGAAGATTCCAACTGAGGTCAAACAAGTGCGCCCTCCTCTGCCCAGTTCCTCCATAACCAGTGCCCAGGCTTCAGTATCAAATTTGATGACAGCCCAACAGCTGCCCCCTTCACCCAAACTGCAGCCAGCTATCCCCAAATTAGAGCAGGCTGTGTTCAGGAAGACAACTGAGGGTTCTCAGTTGTTGACGGAAAGTACGGCCACGGTGAGGGAAGGGATGACCACAGTGAAAACAGGAATGGCAAATCAAAACCAGACGCTCCTACTACAGCAGCAGCTGCAGCCACAGCCAGTCTACTACACCACCACCCCTGTGTTGCAGCCGATGCACTATGTAGTCCAGCCACAAGTTCAGAACACCGTGCTGCTGACTGAAGCACCAGCTACCAACCTTCAAGGTATGGTACTGGTTAACGACACCCAGTCTGGACCATCCCAAGGAGTAATCATTCAGGGGCAGACAGTGATGTCCAATGGACAAGCCCAGGGCCCCGGCATGATGCTGGTGGAGAACACTGGGCTCCACGGGAGCCGTGCAAACCTAATCCACGCTGGAAACTTCTCTGGTTCCCAGCCAATGATGGTAGTTGAGGGCAAGGTCCCTGCAGGGTCAGTGAAAGTGCTGAAGGGAAGCCAGACATGCCTCGTTCAAGGAGGTTCTCTACAGTCAGGAGGGCTTTCAGGATCTCAGACAGTCCTGGTGGTCAGAGAACCAACAAGCAGCAGTCAGCTGGTTAAGGAAGCAGGAGGTCTGTCCCAGAAGAGTGAAGTCTCTGGCTTACAAAGAGTTCTCGTCAGCAAGGGCAGTCCATCCATTAGCTCTCAGAGCAGAAAATTGGCCTCTTCTACCACCACAGTGAGCACAGCCCCCACCTACTCCAAGGTGGTGATGCACGAAACGAGAGACATTCAGTGAAAGAAAAATTGCCTAGACAGCAGTAAACCTTTTCCAGATGCCAAAAAGACTATTCCTCTGCCCTGTTCTCAGTGGTGATGGGGGGCTTGTGGGACTCAAGTAATGCAAGACAGATAATGGAGAGAGAGCAGATTCTTGTAATACCTCTTTTAAATTAGATAATATAAAGGGGGGCGAGAGGGGGTTATGGCACCCAAAACACAGAAAACATTACAGTTAAATGGTCACTACTCCAACAAGGGTGAAAATAAATAGTTAAAGTGTTAACAATAAAAAAAATACTAAATTGTAAATGATAAAATTAAATAAGAAGAAGAAGAATCTGATCCTCCAACTGATGAAGCCTCTTGGATGAGAGGTGAAACGTCTTCGAGCTAACTCAACCAAGTCTAATGCTACGATTGAAACTACGAGGATAACCATGACCTGGATGACTGAGAATCTTCACAGACATCCTCCAATTATCCCACCTGACTTATCAAGCCTTACTTTGCTGTCCGTTTTTAATATATACACCGCATCATCTTCAGTAAACTTGTTTGGGTAACTTTAGCTTTGTGACATCCTCACGTTATGTTTTAGGCTGCCTCCTGTTCTATTGCCTTGTATACAGTTATATGTTGATATGTTATTTTACACCATTAAAAAGAAAATATGAAAATCATCATTTTGGAATGTATTGGATTTGGGTGTATTTTTGTCACTATAACTATGGGCTCAAAAAGTATTTAGACCTCCTTATCTTTTTTGTTGTTTCATGGTGATGGCACCATTGAAAATATGTGAGATCCTTCATTTGGGTGTTGCTGGTGAGTGATCTGCTGAACCTAACTAAACAATATCTCCCCTTAGAGGACACTGTAAATAAAAAACAATTGACTTATTTTTCTTTTAAAGTGACGCAACTAGAAGTCAGTGTGCTATGGGGCTCCTGCTATGTGTACAGCTGTGAACAAAAGTTTACATACACTTGTAGAGACCGTGCATATCATGTCAATTTTCCGTGTCCAATGATTCCTAGAGCTCTTAATTCTCTATGATGGAAATGTGTCTTTGTCACAAAAAACAATCATGCATTTTGGTTCTTTCATAAATTTACTATAGATGGTAAATCATAAATGGCCTGCACTTATATAGCACCTTTTTATACCTCGCTAGGCGCTTTACAATGTGTTTCGCATTCACCCATTCACACACACATTCATACAGCAATGGCAACATAGATCTTATGGAAATAGGACAAAATCTGCTAGGTCAAAAATATACATACAGCAACTTGAATCATCTGTTTTGGTGATGTGTGGCCTCTTAAAAGAAACCAGAGACTCAGTAGACCATAAGGGAGCAGGCAGAGCATTCCAAAATGTAGGTGCTACGGCCTCAAAAGCTCAATCACCTCACGTCTTAAGGCTATTCTGAGGGACAAACAACAAATTTAACGCATTTGAGAGAGCGAGCTGACTGGTATGGATGAAGTAGCTCAGCAACATAAGCAGGAGCCTGACCATGTAACGCTCTGTAAGTGTTAATTACAATTTTGAACTGGATCCTATATGTGACAAGGAGCAAGTGAAGGTATTTTAATATTGGGGTAATATGATAGTGTCTTTTAGGTCTAGTTAGTAGTCTTGCAGCAGCATTCTGGATTACTTGCAGATAATTAAGAGCAGAAGTACTAAGTGAGGAAAAAAGTGCATTACAGTAATCAACTGTAGTCAATGTGAGATGAGATGAAGGCATGTATATTGAGCTGAACAGTTGAAACTACAGATCTCAGTTTACTAATATTTCTCAAAAGGAAAACAGATTTGGTTAGGTGCTTCACATGGGTGTCAGATGACAAGGATTTATCAAATATTACCCCTAAATTACACAGGTTTGAGTGAGCAGTACTGGAAAATATGGAATCACAGGAGTGCCAAAATGAAAAGGAAATAAATGTAGAAGTATAAAGAGAATCGATAAAAGAATCAATAATAAAAAAAATAAACAAATGTAGTAATGTTCTTTTTCCATTTACATCCTTAATCCTTTAAGACCTGAGCCTCAAAATGTCCATCTGGTCTTTTTTTCCTTATTTTGATTAAAAAAGGTAAGAAAATGTCCTGTGAGTGCTGGTGCACAAGAAACTTTCAATATCTGGCAGTTATTTACGATTTACTGCCTATTATAAGAGTTACGGTAATTTTAGGCAATTTCATCCAGCGGATTCCTGGGGGGGCACGAATGAAATTATCGTAATGACCGTAATGACAATGTTGACACCATATTGGCTGTAAAGCGCAACGCCTCAGCTTTCAGAAACTGTTTGATTTTTTTCCAATAGCACAAACGGTGACACATTTACTGTATTCCAAAGTGCGCTCGCCGATGACGCACTAGTACTTAAAGGGTTAAATGAACCTGTCCACAATCACCGGTTCCCATGAAAGCCCGGTTCATTCATTCACACACTGCCAAACCATAGACTATGCAGCCCCGTGCAAGAATATTACTACTTTTGTTGATTTTTTATTATTGATTCTTTTATTGACTCTTTATATTTCCACATTTATTTCCTTTTCATTTTGGCAGTCCTCTGATTCCATTGAAGAAGCCCAATACTTTGAATGATCACAGCGACAACCTTTTCTGCTGCAACAACCAGAACCTCCATCTTATCAGCATTAAGCTGCAGAGAGTTTTCTGGTGTCCAGACCCTAATAGCATTAAGGCAGTCAAGGAGCCTGGATAACCTGAAAGGCTCAGTAGATTTGAATGAAAAGAGGAGCTGGATATCATCCACATATAAATGATATGCAACACCATATTGATTTATTATTTGTCCCAAGCAGTGTTGGGCACATCACTTTTAAAAAGTAATTGGTTATAGTTACTAGTTACTTCTCCCAAAAAGTAACTGAATAGTAACTGAATTACTTCATTATAAAAGTAATTAGTTACCAGGGAAAGTAACTATTGCGTTCCTTTTTTTAAAGTTTAATTATGTCTAAGAATTTGGATTTTTTTTCTAAGCAGGTTTCACAAGCCACTAGTTACTACAAGCCTCTAGTTGCTACAAGCCCCACTAGTTACTACAAGCCACTAGTTACTACAAGCCTCTAGTTACTACAAGCCACTGGTTACTACCCCACTAGTTTTGTAGAAGCATGTGCCGTTGACGGACGCTTCATTAGAGTTGCTTACACCGGACATGGACAAACACTTCGCTCTGGGACATAATGAACACTTCACATGTACGTTCTTGTCTTTTACCTCAAGGAGAATAAAGTAGTGTCTGTACTTCCATTTTGAAAACGCCAACTTTCCCTCCGGACTCGCCATGGCTGCAGCGAGGGGCATAGCCATCATTTTAGAAGTGAGGGGGACAAATTGTTCAGAGGTCTATTTATCATCCTCTCGCATTCAATTGCACCTCTCCAGCTAAAGAACCACATAACCACAAACAGCACAGCACCAGGGAACCAACTTTAGTTCTTTAAAAATGATATACTATCAAAGTCAAAATCTAAAATCTAAAGCTGCCAAACTGAAAAACAAACTTGAGTTGACATAGAATGACCCTGAGGCATACAGGGTGAGTAGCCAGATAATTGAAAACACTGAACACCGAAAGTTCTGTAAAACACCATTCCTGTTTGAAATTATCAGCATCAAAATTAAATGGAAGTGACAAGGTAGCAGGGTAATAAGCCACATAAATTAATTTAATGGCAAGAAGTGACAAGTGAAAATGAAACAACAATAAACATATCAACATTAAGATCATCCTCTGCTGTATCTCTGTCTGAAGCTTCTCCCTGCCTGTCAGTGCTACTGCCTGGTCTCTCCCCTGACACATGACCTTCTCCCTGTGCTGCCTATTGCAACACAGACAAAAACATTTAGTATAAATAAAACTAGTTCTGAAATAGCAGTGGAAATGCTCATCCTTGAGTCACTCTTATCCTATACATTTCCTTAGTCCGTTATAATTTCTCCTCCTGCAATAATATAGATAATAAATGTGCAAAGAAAAATGTATAAAAAGAATGAAGAAAAGGAGTGGTGAGGAAATTAATCTCTAATCTGCTATTGTTCTATTCTTTTCTTCCCTGTGACCCTGCATCATCCTCCCTACTGGCCTCTGGTCCACTGTCTCCTCTCTCACACTGCTCTTTCTATTGTGGCAATAAAGGTTAAAAAAATATGTTGAAAGCAACATTTTGAAATAGAATTAGGAATACAGCAGTAGTAGAATTTAACCTCAAAATCCCTTTTATGCTATCGATATTTCTCTCAGCCAGTTATAACAGAGACATTATAAGGACTTAAGTTATAATTTCTCCTCCCCTGCTGTGAAGACCCTCCATGTACATCCCTGCTGCTGGCCTCTGGTCCACTGTCTCCTCCCTCACACTGCTCTTTCTATTGTATAAAGATTAAAAAATATGTGCAAAACAATAGTGAGCACATGTTCTGTGCATACATTAAGGAGGAGTGGGTTTATAACTAGCTAGCTTAGCTAACTACATTGACATCTATTTGTCATGTTTTAGCCTAGGCAATAATATGCAATATAGAATGTCTTTGTTTTAACTGAACACGATCTACATGCAACAGTATTACTCAACTTACACAGTTTGTTTGTTTGGTTTGCTGAACATGTTTGAATGAAGAACAACCTCTGTCTCTGATGATATGGGGCGCCGATTGTAAAGTTGCACACCCTACAAATAACAATATTTCTCCACATTTAGCCCTGAAACCTCACTTTTTATTCAGATTTAGATAAATATTTGTGAATGTTAAATGTTATATATAAATGTTAAATGTTATATCTAAATGTTAAATGTTATATATAAATGTTAAATATTTAGCTAAGATTTCTAAATATTTAGCTAAGATTTCTAAATATTTAGCTCAGGTTTCTAAATATTTAACTAATATGCAAATTCACTCTACCGCCCGCCGGAATCACCAAAATAAAAGTTCGAGGAAGCGCTCCAACCAAGAGTTCGGTAAAGTTGGAAAGATATTCACAGATTCGGACTTCTGGTATCAATAACTCATTAGTGATATGTTGTCAAAACATAAACGATGCCTCTTTCCCATCGTTGTAAGGTAGACAATGTCCTACGAGTCCAGTTTTATCAAAAGTAGCTGTCTTTGGGAGCTGAGAGCTTCTCTCAGCTCCCGGGGGAGGCTGGAGACATTGAGTCCGAGTGGACCATGTTCTCCACCTCCATTGTCGAAGCGGCTGCTCAGAGCTGTGGCCGCAGGGTCTCCGGTGCCTGTCGTGGCGGCAACCCCCGAACCCGGTGGTGGACACCGGAAGTACGGGATGCCGTCAAGCTGAAGAAGGAGTCCTATCGAGCCATGTTAGCTCATGGGACTCCTGAGGCAGCTGACGGGTACCGGTGGGCCAGGCGTGCCGCGGCCCGGGCTGTTGTGGAGGCAAAAACTCGGGTCTGGGAGGAGTTCGGGGAGGCCATGGAGAAGGACTACCGGTCGGCCCCGAAGAAATTCTGGCAAACCGTCCGGCGCCTCAGGAGAGGGAAGCAGTTCTTTACCAACACTGTTTACAGTGGAGGTGGGGAGCTGTTGACCTCGACTGGGGATGTTGCCGGGCGTCTCCCATTGAGGAAGCAGTGGCTGAGTTCTCAGAGGCGGACCCGCCCATCACCCAAGCCGAAGTCACTGAGGTAGTTGGTAAACTCCTCGGTGGCAGGGCACCGGGGGTGGATGAGATTCGCCCTGAGTACCTCAAGTCTCTGGATGTGCAGGGACTGTCGTGGTTGACACGTCTCTGCAACATCGCGTGGCGGTCGGGGACAGTACCTCTGGACTGGCAGACCGGGGTGGTGGTCCCTCTTTTCAAGAAGGGGGACCGGAGGATGTGTTCCAACTACAGGGGGATCACACTCCTCAGCCTCCCCGGGAAAGTCTATTCCAGGGTACTGGAGAGGAGGATCCGGCCGATAGTCGAACCTCGGATTCAGGAGGAACAATGCGGTTTTCGTCCTGGTCGTGGAACACTGGACCAGCTCTACACCCTCCATCGGGTGCTCGAGGGTTCATGGGAGTTCGCCCAACCAGTCCACATGTGCTTTGTGGACTTGGAAAAGGCGTTCGACCGTGTCCCTCGTGGTATCCTGTGGGGGGTGCTCCGGGAGTA
>OMNN01098479.1:13471-34730 GCA_900302755.1 Chromis chromis
CTTTTTCAGAAGCGTGTCACTACTGATGATTCTCGTAGCCTCAGGCCCTGTCAACACGAAGACGAGCCCAGGCCTAAACGCAAAAATAATTCATCAAACCGGTGTATCGTCCACACGAAGCCGGCGTTTTGTGGTCTGAAAACGATCATTTCTGAAACCAGGTCCCAGAGTGGAAAGATTTGAAACCGGTACTTCTGCGCTCCGTGTGGTCGTTGTAATTGCATAGTTTCTGAAACGCTTGCGTCATAGCTCCATCTCTCGATAAATGCACATGGGCCAAACTCAGAAAAGGACTACAACTATGGCACCGTACTGCTGAAACGAGTCACCCTATTATCGCTATTACAGCAAAGTATACTTATTCTGCATTATCACCGTGTTCACCAAACAAATATGGAAAGCACAATGCGCCACTTCATGTTCTATGTTTACATCATATCAGATTTCTGCCGTCACAGCGCCACCAACAGGCCTGGCGTGTGTTTTACATCGTTTTCAGGTGTATCAAGTGAATCAAGTATCAAGTGTATCGGTCACATTTACTGAAACGGCTCCGTCTTTACCAAGAACGTTTTGGAAACGATACGCGTTTTGGCTTCGTGTGGACGGGGCCTTAGAGTGGAGACTGAGAGCCAGGCCTTCTCGTCCAACATCACTGCCTGACCTCACAAATGCGCTTCTGGAAGAATAGTCAAAAATAAACACACCCCTAAACCTTGTGGAAAGCCTTCCCAGAAGAGTTGAGATTGTTGTAGCTGCAAAGGGTGGGCCAACTCCATACTACACCCTACGGATTAAGAATGGGATGCCATTAAAGTTCACGTGTGTGTAAACGCAGACGTCCCAATACTTTTGGCAATATAGTGTATCAAACAGACACATATAGTGACCAAACGTGGTTGAATGAGGTAGTCAGCCTGACCTGTGAACAACACTGGGCTGTCTGGTCATGTGATGCCCTCTGAAAACAGCTTACTCTCAGAAAAAAAAAAAATTCATAATTGGAGCCACTGGGCCCAGCACATTAACATTTTATTATTACACTGGTTATATGCATAACTTAATAACATTATACCAGGTACAAAAAGAGAGTGAAGACTCTGGTGGGCATAGTTCCTGTGGGCCCAGAATACAGATGTCTTAAAATCTCTTTCATCATTTCCAGTGAATGACCAACCTTAATTGGCATGAATGGGAGATTCTCCCGTAACACTGTATCCAGTTTTCATCATATATCCATGAGCCGAACAGCTGCTCAGCCTACACTGCAGCGCTCTGGGATCTGTACAGTGAAAATGAGAGTTTCCACTCGCCATTATTAAAAGTGTGCTCGAATTTAAATTCATGCACTCACAGTATCGAAGTGACAGCCTTCAGTAATGTTAAATGTGCATGTGAGACAAGTGAGACCATGAATCTGGGCCAACTCTGGCACATGATTCTGGCTATTATACTGTCAGTTACCACACGTGACACACACACACTCACGGCGGACAATATCTGAAGCTAATGCACCTTGTCCTTTTTTTTTCTTTCACTTGTACTCCAAATTCTATCATTGAATGCCTTCCATTGTTCACATGAAATTGTTTTCCTCTTCTTCTCCTATGCATACTTAAGGATCATGCGAGTGTGTTACAAGTTTCATCCCTCTTACCACATTTGATTTGAAATCTCTGCAGAAGGCGGCTGTGTTCCTGCAAAGCCGACTACTGTTGTACTGCGGTGTGTTTTTGTGCCATGGGAGCGACTTTAGAGTCACATGTTGGAAAGGAGTTTTTTTAGTGGGGAAAAGCGCTCAAGCTGACACTCAAGGTTCTGAACGTGGGAGCATTGTAAAGGCATGAAACATACAACACGGCGCGACACAAAGCATTTTTAGACATTTCTGTGACTCTCTAAACACAATCACACGCACTAGATTTGAGCCTGTGGATACATATCAGAGTCTGAGTCTGACACACTGAGAGCAGGTGACTGACTTTTGGGAGTTTGGGGATTTATCAAAAGACCATGTGGAGGGCTGAGCTTAACATAAAAGCATTTTTCACATTACTTTGCCATATATTTTTTTCTTATCCCTACTGGAAAGCAACACTCTTCACTGAAACGTTTTCATTGACGCCACCACCACATTCATTTACTGTATGTTTACACTGGTTATCTGACCGTGACCTACCACTTTCAATATTTATTTATCTGCTCGCTAAGTAAGAGTCTTCTGCAGCAAAGATACATTAGAAATGCAACGTTAACTCATTCACGCATCCACTCGCATATAGATTGTTTATGATAGTGAGAAAAAGGAAAGGATAGAAAGATGAAAACTGCTCACATCAAAGTCCCTTTGGCATCTTCTTCCTTTATAGAGGAGGTGTTGATGTGGACATCAGTAAATGTGTTAATCATGGTTACATGATGACATCAGAGCCACGCTCAATCTCCATATATATAATGAGAATATAGATATTATGTAAAGTGTTTTAGTCTAATGTGAGCTCTGGTCTGCAGCAACTATCTAAACATTTATGTGAGTATATACAGTGCTTGTGTGTGAAATTAAATGATGTAAAAGTGAAGGGAAATAACACATACAATTATTAAGTTTAATGGAGCTATAATCACCCATTTAAACTAATGTCCTAATTAATTTGTTTCAATTACCAGCACGCTCACAACAAGCAATAAGCAAGTTTTTTTCTTCTTCTTCTTCCATGATGTGATTAGTGACATACAATATCTGCCAGTTCATTTGTGAATCCAGCAGATCTCCCCTAATGTCTGTCTGCTTGATTTGTATTCCGCCGCAGAAATGTTGAAAACTAAAACCATTCTTCCCCACTTTAACACTGTTTTCAATCCAGCTGCAGAAATTGCTTCATACATAATACATTAACTTTTAGTTATTTATTCATTACAACTGTTAGCATCGTTACAAATACATATTTTTTATGCAGTCCTCAGCCTCCACTTTCCTTTTTCTGTGCCATTGCACTGTATGGCACAGGCTGGGTGGAACTTCTCTCCTCTTAGATGTTGATTTATCTCTTTCAATTTATACATCAAGCTTTCCTTGTGATGAATGATGCATAGCGTGTTTTCCTGCTGGAAAGGGAGTCATAAACATGTTAATAACATTCAAAACTCAGGCACAAATGGGAAAATGGTGGGAGGCATGAGTCAAATTGAAAACACTGTATTTTAGGGTTAGTGACATGGCTTTACGTTTGGATATGTCGGTCTGGCAGTTTGTCGGTCCCCCACTTTGGTTCAGGCTGAAATATTATAGCGTAACATCTACAGTGTAAGATTGACTGTCATTAAAGTTGGAACAGACAGTCATGGTCTTCAGCGTCAGCGGCGGGGGAAAGTTAATATTCCAACATCTACCGGATTCACTGGCACAATATTTAGTACAGACTTTCGATTTAGTGATCCTCCACCACCATTGGGTTTTGTTTCTGGATGAATTTCAGTGATATCTGGCGCACACATTTAAGAGGAATTCTAACTATTTCAACAATCCCATGGCTCTTCATCTAATGCCACCATCATGTCATATTTTTATTTACCTGCAAAACTAACCACATTACTCTCAACTGCAGCTGCACTGTGTGTGCCAACATGCAAAAAAAATGTGAACATGAAAACATTATACCTGCTAAACATTTGCACATTGACATTGTGAACATGTTAGCATTTAGCTACAGCAGTACAATGTAGTCTGCTAAGAGACACTAATCTACATATTACAATTATAGGTCTTGCACATTTTAGAAGCCTTATCAGTTGAAATATTTGACACAGAGTCTGAAATGTATTTGCATGAATTTATTAAGTCTGACGTTTAAAATCTGATTATAAAATGTAGCTTGTGAGGTCATTTAGTTTGCTGCTCATTTGGCTTTCAATTATTTTGTTCATTTTTAGCTATTACAATGAAACAACACCCAAAACATATGGATTTGTTGAGAAGAGTTTTTTACGGAGCCCCTAAAGGGACATCGGCAGAATTTTTAAAAAAAATGTAGTTTCTCTATCTCGTGCTCACGAGATAGTCTCCAGCATCAATAACTCATTAGCGATACGTTGTCAAAACATAAACGATGCCTCTTTCCCATCGTTGTAAGGTAGACAATGTGCTACAAGTCTTTCAAGCTGCAGAAATAAGTGAAGTGTCTATGTGTAGCCGGCTGTGAGACGAGTGGGCAGGGACCATCTGCAACAATGAAGAGAGACACTACACAAACATTTGTTACTAATAAATATTCCTCAGAATTATGGTTTTTTTTATATATACTGTATATCAAACCAAGTGTTGTAGTATGATGAACAGGAGCTAATTGAAGGCTGCAGTGATTTTGGTGACACTACAAGAGTGAAGTTATTGAATGTTTGTGTGTCTCTCTTCACTGTCCCTGTCCACTCGTCTCACAGCCGGCTGCACACAGACACCAATGTTATTTCTGCAGCTTGAAAGACAGCTACTTTTGATCAAACTGGGCTTGTAGCACATTGTCTACTTTAAAACGATGGGAAAGAGGCATTGTTTATGTTTTGACAACGTATTGCTAATGAGTTATTGATGCCGGAAACTATCTCATGAGCACGAGAAACTATCTCGTGCGCACACGAAACTTTCTCGTGCTCACGAGAAACTACATTAAAAAAAAATTCCTTCAATGTCCCTTTAGGGGCTCCGTAGTTTTTGACACTAACGCTGAATAATCATTTCTCTGCTCGCCTCATTTACATGTTTCATTTTGGCAAAACAAAACAACAACAACAACAACAAAAATTTGTTAAGTGCACCGTGGGTCACTTTTTCACCTACCTGGTAAGAATCTTTAGAAATTTGAATGAAGTCACCTCCCAACCTGCAGTCCAAAAAGTCACACTTTTAATGAGTAAACAAATTACAGAGATGAACCAAACATCGTGAAGTTTTGCACCTAGTGAAATGTGTCAGATCAGACTGTTCCTCTGCAGCAAGTCTGCCCACCTCCTTTTGCTTTAATCATCTCTTGTCTGGACTCCGACTCGCTGCAAACCAGCCTCTGTGTCTTTAACCTTCCCAAAATGATAGAGCGTCTCAGTCGTCCTGCTGTCTCTTCACAAATTCAAAACCTTTGTGTCGCACGCAGCTGCTAAGGGTGTTGTGTTTTCCTTTCGCCAGCATGCTTATTTCCTCCGTTCAGACTGAGCTCCTCTCCCTGCAGGCTCTTCAGTTGGAGGAAGGACACTCTCACTCCTGCTAGTGCTGCAGAGTCACTCCAGATTTTCAATCACAGACTCTACTAAATCATATTCCTTCTCGCTAATCTCGCCTCTCTACCCTGCTGCTCTAATATGCATTTATCAAAACAACAACCAAAGATATACCCTCCCTGTTTTGGCTGTTTTTCTTTTCCTTGACCTTTTCTCACAGGAATATTGTCAGTGCATAAGTTATGATTGTAATTTTGGTTGTCAAATTGAAGCTGATTGCACCTTTAACTTTGCTCCGGATATGACCATTTTTTACTAAAATGCTTCAAATAAGGTGTAAATGCCTTCATACATGAACCAAGTAGTATTTTCAACGTTGCAGGAAGCACAAATTCACTCTTGTTGTTGATCATTAATTGTGCCACTGATGTTTGAAGGTGACTCCTTCTGAGCTCAAACTGGGGTCTGCCTCTTTAATAACCGCCAGGGTTCTTCCAAAGGGGGGAACACTGCACTAAGTCCGACGCTTTGTGCTTGTATTTACCCCCTTTGACTGCCAGGCAGAGTAAATATTTTATTTTGACAATTTTCTAATTCTCCTCTCCACAATAGCAAGCTGTTATTGCAGCAAAATTTTGCTGCTACAAGCAATTATGGCTAAAGGGCTCCACAAGCTGGGCTTAGTGAACTATTGTTAGAAGCATCAATCCCTTCAAGAATATGAGATTTAATGCATGAGAGGTGAGACTTTTCATTCCACTCTACTGCAATGAAGCTTTGTCCAATGTATTTGTTTGGAGCGGAGGTATTGTGTTTGCTGCCATGACAATTTATTCCTGGCCAACCTCATTTAAATTGTCCTAAAGATAACATGCTTAACCACACAATGCTGTATTGCGTTTTCGCCACAGATTTGCGACTCTAAGTAATTTTTTTTTTCCAGAAATATGTGCATTTAATAGAAACAATGTCAGAATTGTAGCCTCTATTTATTCTATATTTACCTCTTGTTGTGTTGGTGAAGGTTCAACATTTCTGGAAATAAGGAGAGTACCAGGAAACCTCCATGTTAAAGGCTGCATGAGGTGCTTCTCTGTGTACCGTTTGCAGGATAACAACTGCGTTCTTAAAAGCACAGCAGATTCCACTTTGTTCATGTCAGCATCCCCGCCAGTGTGGAGGCAATTACTTTGATCATATAGCATAGCATCTCAATCCATTAAGAAACACTTCAGATAGATACAGTTAGGACTATATAGTCTGTTTTTGAAAAGATAGCACAAAAGGCCAAATAAATTATTACCGTCCCCTGGGATCCTGCTGAAACTGAAGGTGGAATGATGGGTTTCAACTGAACAAATTCTCTTATCAAATGGCAGTTTTTCACATTTTGGTCATATCATCTGGCCAAAGAGGCCCTGAATGATGATAATATTCTGTTTGTGACCCCTCCTGCCCTGCTGTGGCCGTGAGTATACAGTATATCTAAGGCCATGACCGTTGCTGTACCTACAATCGGTCTTGCTCTTTGCGCCCCATGCGAATTAGTGTTAAGGTTACAGTTTTTTGTCTTCAACCCCGCTGCTGAAACTGCCCACAAGTATTAGTGTAACAGTTTGTTTAGGTACTGGAGGAAAACCCTGGATTTTTGGGCACCTCAGTATTCAGGACCAGACCATTACGAGACGGGCCTCCGCTGGATCTGCAGACAGAGTCCACTTTAAACAGAAAGATACAAGGACACGCTGCTGCCTGAGCTCTCGACTGGAAAAATGATCGTGGAGGGAGAGAATGCGATTTGGCAAGTGCAGAGACTATCCAAATACACGGTGTCTTACAATGGGCCTACATTAAATATTCTGTTGTTTTTAAGCATTCATTTTTCAGCAGCACATATTTTAAAATGACAAGTGTTGATAGGAAGGTTGGTGGTACATTCACAGAGCTGATATGGCTCTGGGGTGACTGTTAATAACCATGTGTTACATTAATTTTGTATAGACACTGGCATAGTGTTGATTTTAACACTCAGGCTTAATTAACACTGATGCTGCATACAATGGAAGGGCTAAAAGGCAAGGTGAACATTTGTTTTTTTTTGTTTTTTTGCAAGATGAAAGATACAATAACTACACGGAACATAGAAAATGTTAACCAAAAAAAATTACTTTAACAGAATAATGGTGGCATGTGCGTGGAGGTATGGTTAAATCACCTGCAGCTTTGCTCTCTTAGTGATTATATGTGAATGGGTTTTCGATTCACTCACTCAGTTATTCAGTTATTTTTTTATTCATTGTTACACCTGCACATTTCTTTTCAGGGCCACCGACTTTGGGAATGTGCAGTGCTCCAGCAAGCTTTCAGTGGAAGCCCAAATGACTTGGATAATTTTATCATAATACATTTTTATACTGTAATTTGTAGTATGGTAAAACTACACATTAGACTGCCGATATTTAAAGTAGTCAGTGTTAAAATGTATGAAATCAGTTTTTAAAAAAAGGTAGGTTATAGGAAATGCCCAAATTACATATACTATATAAAGAAAAACTGTCCATCTAAGATTTAAAGACAGCCAATGCAATAATTTCTGTTCTTGCAAAGTAACTACAGTATCATTTTGATTAAAACAGCCTGTAGAGAGCTGTGACCATTTGAAAATCATCTTCCATGATATGTAACTTGATGATTTTGTTTGTATAGATTATACTATCTAACCTGGGAAGAGCTGCACATTCTCACAAGATTCAAATGTAGAATCAGTCAGGACAGCAGATGAATGAGTTTGTGAGCATATTAGTGTATATGCCTCTATGTACATTATAAGTGTGTGCATGTGCATGCATGCATAATGTAATCATCAAAGGCAGCATTATAAAGACGTATGAAGTTCTGCACTGTAGCGACTTCCTATTGTTTTGAAACTAAGTAATAAAGTCCCATTGTCACTCCTTTATAGTTATATGCTCACTGTGGATCTCCCTGCATACAAACAAATGTCTTACCAATATAAATCAACATTCTCTCGCCACTTTCTCACAGATATTGCAGGCATAACTCTGAGTTACAGCTTTAACTTTCATAGACTCCAATTAAACTCACCAAAGCTACAAGAGAGCATGAAAGGATGATTTCCATTCCTTAATCTGCATTGTTTGTGACTATTTAAGGTCATGCATATTTATAAGAGTGAAAGCCCCGAAGTAATGAGAATGTCTTGCATTTATCTTGTTACTGTCATTTTACAATGAATGCCAATCTACTTGCAGAGAGGCACCAGTGTTCCATTTTCTTACTTGCATTTTAATTCAAACCCTGCAAATAATGTGGAATTAATATACAAGGGAATCCAGATACAGTAAACACCCTTTAAGGCAGAAGCAACAAAACATATTGATTATCTCTATTTCTAACTTGTGCCGATATTTCCGGTGCTTGGACTTAAAGCAAATCCACATCCTGGCTTTGCTTTATTTATTTATTTAAAATTGTTTGTGATGTGGAGGAAGCAGCCAATAAAATGCCATCACTCAGAGACAAACGGATCAGGAGTTTGCATAGGAGCCTGAATATAATTTCAAAGCATAATAAAGCATATTGAGTGATAGAGCACCGTGGTTTTAAAGGAAGTGCTGTTCTCATATGATTGTTTACCTACTAGATTGTCAGGAGGCCAGTTTTCTCCTCCTCTTCAAGTGATTGATCAAGAAATGTCTTTGACAGTTTGATGGGAGCTTGAGTGATGGGCATCCCTGACTGTATCCCCCCTGTCAGTGTGGAATGAATTGTCCATCCCATCAAAGATCACCTTTGATCTTGCTGGTGGAGATAGTGGAGAGGCACGAGCAGAGGGCTCAGGTGAAAAAGCACCAAATAATGTTTCAACAGAGGAGGAAAAAAATACGGTGACTCCTACACTCTGTTTCCAGTCAATCTCATTCTATGGAATTGCTCACTCTTCCGAGTCACTTCACATGTGGAGTTTATGTGATATGGTTTAAAGGTGTTTTTTTTTTAGATTTTCACATGATATGTCTATAATTGGACACTTTGACATGATGCCTGCTTGACTAACTTAAGCTGCAATCAAACCACTTTGCTATCACAAGTAAACAAGGCTTTGTGCAAATGTGTCAAATTTTAAATCAATCAAGAGTGAGCATGACCTCTTCAACCTTCAAGTGCTGATGTGTTAATGTGTAAGCAAACAGATTTAGAGGTGTAATCTGTCATGGGAATTTGGAGTGTTTAAGTTGCCAGGCAGACTTAAACATGATTATCCCAAAGACAAATGTTTCTTCTCATTGCAGAACCCCCTCTCACCTTCACTGCTTCCTGACAACAAACAGGGGAGTAGGATGAGCCCGGATGGCTGTCTGATTGTGTACATACTGTAGTGTTTGGAAGGCCAGTGGATATGGCCCCGCTTGAAAGAGAAGCAGAAACGCATGCTGGTGGTGTAGAAGTAAAACAATCAACAACCGCTGCAGGGATTTGGGTTCATTTCCTGGCAGACTCGGGAAGAGAACAATGGACATGGTGGGAGGCCAGCTAGGGATCAGATCCTGGTCACTGCTAGCATCTCATGGTGGGTAGAATCTCACTCCTACTGGGTGGTTTCATTCTCCCAGTGAGATGTGGCAGTTCAGGCCAATGAACATTGTTAACACAAGCACCGAGGAAATACTGAGCCAAAGTGGTGTCTTGGAGGAAAAGTAGAGCACTGTTACAAGCTCGTATCTGAGTGTAAGCCAGGCTCGCTCTAAATGTTTGCTGCACTAATCTGTCAGTGTAGCATCACGCAGGATGATGGGATGTTGCAAGAATCAGTGTTTGGCCTTCTTCATTGTTTACTAAAAGATTTTTTTTTCTTGGCATAATGTACTGCATTAGCTCTAGCTACACACTGATAACAAACTCAAGACAACCCAAACAACCTGACACTGTCAAAAACAATTGTAACTTTACAGATTCCTGTATAAAAATAAATAAAATTATAACAATAGACTGTGAATTTACTTGGGATGTCCTGGACCAATATAGGCAATTTCTAGCTTATCAGTCTTCTTCTTCTCCTTTGTTTACCTTTGCTTATATCCACTTTCATACAGATATTGTAAATTTGAACTATTTTTTATCAATTTATAATGCTAATTCACCACATTAGATACTTATCCTGAGCTGATACTGCTGCATCAAGCCACAGGTACACATTATGGGCCTGTTACATATGTCTCAAGGATTTACTTATACTATTCTAGTTGATCCCAGCTTGATGAAACACATGTATGCTGGTCATTAAGCATCACAGAAGACTTTGTCATGGTGCCCCTTTACTAGCTAAACCCCCACAATGCTTTCTGCTGCCAACATGGAACTGCTCGCCTCCTCTGGTCGCTATAGTGTTAAACAGTAAGAGGCTCCACCTGAGGGTTCAACCAGGTACTACAACTAAACTACAATATTTGAAGTATGTATTGTCTACAATAATTGTATTGTATTAGGACTCTGTATTAGCAGATACCTGACACCTGGCTCGTATTGGTGCCAAGACACTTGATTAAGACATTCTTGGAACATACATGTCTTATGTGAAATAATTAGTGGCCTTTTTTTTTATTTAATAAAAGAAACTGTTAAATATTAGATTGAATAAGTGATAATTAACAAAAAAAGAACTATTGGTTCTGTAATTTTACATAGATTTGTGTATTAAATGAGAGATATCTGAGAGATATGTTTACAACAGCAATGTTGAATAAATGTGTTTACATCAGTATATAATGTCAGCTTTGGCAATCCATCAATATGTCATTTATAATTATAACTGGAAAATGTATTTTAACCGTGGAAATTTGCTATATTTTTATGAGATGGTTATTTTTGCAGTATTTTACATTTGTGTCACGCTGTGTATGCCAGCCAGCCAGCCTTCACTGTGGTCTTTAGTCTCGGCTATTTCCTTTCATTGAAGCACAAGCACACTTAATGTTAGAGAGTGACCATATAGGTCAGACTCTAAAGCACCATCTTAACCATAGCATTAACACCTTACCACACTAAAACCTTGAACCAAGTATGACAAACATTTGATGACATTTTCCAAGTAGTCAGTGTGTAGACACATCTGTACCAGAAAACAGTCTGGGCCCATAGAAGAGCCAATGTTTGACTTGTTCTTCGTTAGCATCAGATATGGCTGTCTTTGCCAAGCATTCCCACCTATAATTGTTTTATGTTGTTGTTCTTTCAAGTTTTTCCTTGTCTACAGGGCTGCATAGAGAGCTTGCACTGTGTCAGAAACTTGTGATATTTTGAGCCTGTAAAGCCCTTTGAGACACAATCAGTGTCTCAAAGGGCTTTACAGGCTGTGATTCATGGGCGATACAAGGAAACTTGACTTGACTTACTTTGTTATTAGGTGTGCATCCCTGTGCTCTTTGGATTGCTCTCAGCCCACACAGTTATCAAATATCCTATAAAAATGCATTTATATCTGTTCCACAGTTATGCAGAGATGAAATGTGACATTTGCTTGCAACACCATTCGTCACTGTCATTGCATATCACATCAATATTTGGCCTACCAATACTTCTTTTATGCTAAATTCAGCTCATTTGATCATTTGTGACTGTTTTTTTTTCATTATAAGTAATCTATTGTCCTTAAGGATGACCACAGCTATCATTTATCATAATCACATTCCCTGGATCCATTTTATGGTCAGAGATCAGGCTGTGAACTGGTATAATAAATGTATAACATAAGATGTGACTTGGTCTTTTGGTGTGTCTCTTGCCTATATTTAATTTATTTGGAGGTTAAATTTCTCATAACCCATGTAAGAAATAACCCTCATATCTCGCTGATATTCTTTGATGCAATCAAAGCATCTTTTCACTCCCTTTCACATCTCAGCCTGTGGTGTTCAGCACATATTATACAAGGTTTTGCATATTAGGAAATTTGCTTTTTCTCATTTTATATTAGCAAATTTTTTTGTGTGTGTGATTCACAGAATGCTTTTCAGTGGCTTACAATACGGTCAGTTCACCTGTACCTGCTGCATCCAGCTGGGTTTTATGTGTACGTAGGAGGAGAGAGCAATATTCATGATTGATGACTTCCCGGGCAAGAAAAAATCCAAAGCTGAAAAACCTTAAATGTCTTGTGGCTACAATGCATTACATTACAGACTATTGAGACCACTGCTGGCGGAAAAACTAGAGCAGTATGTCATTTTGGTTCTCTGTAGATCACTCCATCTGTGATTGCGCACTGCTGCATGTCAGTGACAAATGGTGAATATAGAAAGGCTCTTGCTTTTTGATTCCTTCTACCTAGACTCCAAAATCTTGTATATTTATGAAGAAATAGATTTTCTTCATACAATTAAACACGTAGCCTTCTTTTTCGTATCTCCATGTAATGTAGTGCCATCTAAATTTTGGGAACGCTCTTTCTTTTCTTTTTAATCCATGGAAGCACTGGCTGTTCAAAGACCTAAGTCCAGCACATCTGTCACAGTCATCTGATGTGTTTACCAAGCACACAGCTCCGTCTCTACCAACTCCCCAGTGCAATGAGGCCACAGCGAGGGCTCGACCTCAATCGTCCCTCTAGGTTCCAGCCTGTCCTTTCTTCACTCTGGTGGCTCGGACCAGCAAGAAGATGAAGGTAAGGATTTAAGGTGCTAATGAATTAACTGTCCAATTATAGATACTGCGGTTGCACAGACATCCACACACATTGGACTGCCTGCGATTCCTCTGTTTACCTTATTCAGCCTCCCCAGATAACAAGAACATACTGCAGCAAGTCTGGCCAATCTGGTTGTTATTAAGCTAAACGTTACTGAAATAAAAAACCTTCTCAGATGAAAACTGTTAATTTTCCCAAGTGTTCGACAAAGGTTTGGTACAACTTCAAAGAACTCCAACTTTGTTAAAAGATCTCCCACATATATTCAGATTCTTTAGTGCGAGACTTTAAAAGTAGATGTTTTTTCATTTTTTTCTATTTTCACCTACAGCTGTTGTGTCGGCATATACAGAGGCAGCAAAAAAAAAATCTGTTTCTTCTTTGCTCTGACAGTTAAGAAGGAGCCTTGGCTTTATTTCACACCACAGCAGCTTGTGTCTTCATATTTGTCTCAATAACTCCTTTTAAGTACCTGCTGCTATGTGTTGTTTTCCCTCATTATAGGCAAATTACTGCTCTGTCTTTGTTTTGTATGAAGTAGTAAACCTAATGTAAATTAGCAAACAGCCTGAGGCCCCTACCCACTTGTGCCTGAGACTGTCTTCCTGTCAATCACATATAATTGGATCAACAACAGAAAGATACAGAGAATTTATGAATCATTGCAGGAAAACATGCTAAACTAAATTGGAGACACGCGTGCACATAGGGACATCCGTGTATACGATAAACAGGTGAGAAATATACTATATGCATGCACTGAATATGCTGTAAGTGGTGGTTTGGTAATTTTACTATATTTTGTCGCCAAAAAAGCCTTTGTGGTTCCCAAAACATGATGGCTGCTGTCAACCACCCAGAGCACATAAAAGTCTGAAACGGCAAAGAAAGCTATAGTAGTATGGGCTTTTTTGTGCCTTTAAATTTGGCTCGCCACTGTTAAAGGCCACGTTATTTTGTTAAACATCTGGACAAAATGCTGAATGAAGACGTGCGCTAAAGCTTGACATGTAAACACAATCAGGACAGCTTTTGCGCAGCTGGTGGTGAATCAGTCCATTGAAACAATTCCAAAGCTGTAAACTGAATGAATTTCCTGGCAGCACATTTTGGCGCTAAACACTTTCTGCAAGATACACTCGCAGGGGAGAAGGAGACAAGAGTAGTGTGATGTGTCCTGTAAACCTACGTTGTTTCTTTTTTTGTGGGTTTATATTAAATGAAAGACGGAAAGTTATATGACAACATGGCATAAACCAAATTTAAAAATTGTCCCTGTAGTGTCAGTCGAACAAAGGAGAATTATATACCCCAGCGGTACCTCGTCAGGCATCTTCACAGCTACACCATATGTAAATCCTAGAAGTGAAGCAGTGTCTGTCATAGTTGTCAAAACACTACTCTGTGGAGACTTTCGCTCCGTGCAGGAATGAAAAAGACACCTTGTGCTGGCACTTTGTTATTGTCATCTACTGTAAATACGCTCAAACACGTAAAAATGGAATTGGCACTTATTCATCACTCAGCTGTAACAAGTCCATCAGCTACATCCTTCAAAATAAATTCATTTTACAGCAGAGCGTTGCATCAGCAAATGCGAGCTGCTCCAGCTTTCCAAACACAACTGTGCTATCACTGTAATGCTTTAAGGATGCTGTAACATAGAGCCAGATGCTAACCTGTTTTAGGTGCACCCAGAGCCATATATCTTCCTGAACCACATCAAGGAAGCATATTCTACCCGTAGCTTTCATTCCTCTAGGTCTATTTTTAAGTGAAGAGTTTCCATGGTAACCCGAAGGTGCAGGTATTCCTTGTTGAAAGTGGTTTTTGAGGTCTAGCCACAGAGTTGGACTTGAATAAAATAAGAAGGAACCAGAAACAACAACCTTACTTCCAATTTTGCTTTTTAGCTGCATAGTCGGAGAGGACATGAAAGAGGAATGTTTGAACTGCAGGAGATGGGCGGTAAGAGGAGGTGAGGATACCAAACTGTTGCTCGATTGATGCAAGCAGAGATTTTGGCAGCGTTTGTGAGCTGGAGTGCTTTGTTTCAATTCCACCGTTTACCTTCAGGGTATTTTTCAGAGCTGGCTCAAATGTTCATAACAATGTGCACAGACGACGCCATGCTCATAATTTGAAGGGCATTACAAACTGACCTAGACATGTGGGGAAAATTAATAAGTATGTTGTTTTTGAGGCGAAAACTGGAGGAAAAAAAGTGATATGTATATTCAACCACTGAAGTGCAGAGGTAGAGAGCAGCTAGTCTTTCTTCTTCAAAGCCTTCAGGATGAAAGAAATGATGACTTGGCTGTCAAGTAGCATTTCTTGAATGCTGTGATTGTGCTGAAAAATTAGTAAAGAGTAAAGACAACTGCAGTGATTATATTGACTGTCAGTAACACCAGTGATGGAATGAAATGGAAGCTCTTTACAGCATGGTACACAAAAAATGTGAGTCGACTGAGAAACTAATCAGGAAGATAATTAATTATACTGGACAAAAATATAACACAACATTAATATTCATTCTTTTTAACAATAGGTAAGTATTTGTTGTTCAAACACACAGCACCTCTACAACTGAAAGAACGTCATGAAACAATTAAGTTTGCAACTACTTTTGAAATGATAATGGACAGAATGACAGTGGAGTCATAAACCAGAAATCACAAATCAGAAACGAGTCACACATCTATGAGCATCCAGCAGGAAACAGCCCGGCCTCGTCTTTCTCTTTTCATCAGTGGCATTCTGTCATTTAAATAAAGCTGCATTTTAAGGTGGCCTTTTATAGTCACCGGTCAAAGGAGTGCCTGTGTGCCGGTCACGCTATTTGATCAGTGTCCTTTGAAGCCACACCTGACTAGGGTTGAGAATTCAAGAAGCTGAACAGCTCAAAAACGTTTGGTGCACAATTGGCTAAATTTAACCCTTTACTAACCAAAAAAATACATCAATTCCATTTCAAACTTTCTCTCTAAGTCAGGAAAGAAGAACATTTGTCTCCAAGGTTTATATACACCAGTCAGCCACAACATTATGACCACTGACAGGTGAAGTGAATCACATTGATCATATTGGTACTATGTGGTGTTCTGCTGGAAAACCTTGGATTTTGGCATCCGTGTTGATGAGACTTAGACACCCAAATAAACATTGTCCCAGAACAAGCACACTCCCTCATGCAAATGGAAATCCCAAATGTCACTGGCCTACCCCCGCAGGAAAATGCACCCCACCACATGGCAAAAACATCAAACAATCAGGAACATCTTGAGGAACATGACAATGGCCCAAGATGTTGATTTGACCTCCAAACTTCCTAGACCCCATTCTGATCAAGCATCAACAGGATGCAGTGGAACAAGTTTGATTGACAGAGGCCCCACTGCACAACCCAAAGTACCCAAAGAATCCACTGCCAACATCCTGGTGCCAGACCCCATAGGATACCCTGAGAGGTCCTCTTGTCCATGTCCAATGGATCAGAGCATTTTTGACTACATAAGGGGGACCAACACAAAATATTAGGCAGGTGGTCATAATGTTATGCCTGATCGGTGTATAAATTGTTTTTTCGTGTCTTTTTTTTTTTGTAATTCATGTATTTTCTGAACAAAGACCACTTCCTTCATAACTTGTTCCTGATGAGCTTTGAATCAGATGCTGCTGCTGGCAACCACTTTATCATTAGATAACTAATTAGTTCCTCACTGCTTCATGGAAGTTCTGACAATTATTAACCTTTTTGTGCCGCCTAAAATAAAGTAAAGCATCTTCATAGAGATGAAGTACACTGTGAGTTGTCACTGAAGAGTTAGTTCCTTAAATAATAATAAACCAGACAGTACACAAAAGGAGATTGATTAGATAATGCTAAGAAATTAGTGGTTTTTAGTTTGTGCTATTCGGTGCCTAGTTCAGTTTTAAAAAGGAAAAGAATTATGAATTAAGTAGTCATTAATTTGTTTCACTGATACCTATTCTCCCCTAATCATTACTTAATTCAGTAACTCATCATTATCTAGTATATAGACGTGTATTCTGAGTTACTCAGGAACTACTCATTAAGGATTAATTAATTATGAGGTTTCTAATTCAATCCTCCCTCATTCTTCAGTAAATCATCACATTTTTGTGCACCGTATTGTAGAGGAGAACTGTTTTTTGGCCCCGCGACCGCCAAGAGGCCCCGTTGCACCAATGTATTTTGTTTCTCCTGGAATATACATTGACATTCCCGTTTAGGGCACTGATCATTTTTCCCCACACACTCGCTGTACTTGCCCTTTATTCCTGCCCCTTTCACAGCATCAGGCATGTTGTTGTGTTCAAAGGTCTATAACCCTGGATATTCAGACAGGACTTAATGCAGGGAGGGCTTCATTGTGTTGCTTATAATTGTGTACTTGATATGGAATTTTATTGATTCATATTGGTGTCATGGTGGGGCAGTGGTTAGTATTGTAGTCTCACAACAAGAAGGTTCTGGTTCTGGGGTTAAGCAAGATTTTGCAAAGGGCCCTGAAAAATCTAAAAACAGTCCTGTTATATTTCATGGTGTTAATAGTGTATGTTAAGTGTTACCAGTCATCTCAACTCCCATTACTTAGACAGAATGCAAAGAATCTTTCACTAATATCTGTTTAAGTGTGAAAATCCTTCACTTACAATAAAAGTGTAAGTCACACCTTAATAGAAAAACCCACCCCCATACAGTATGTTCACATAGATTTATATTAAGCAGTAAAATCTAAAAGATTTACAGTATTGTTTTATGTAAAACTCCACAGTATTAAATCTCTTCTTGTTAAAATCATTTGCCCAACCAACCCCTCAAGAGTACGGCTACTTTAAATTCTTAAAAAACATTCTTCCATCTTACATTATAAATTAAATGGTCTCTTAATGGGAAAAAAAAAATCTGAATATCTTAATATGAATGCTGACATTTGCCAGTGCATCTTTTCCCCTTTTTTTCAAAGGCACTTACTGTGAATCTTTAAAATTATACTTTGCACATGGATATATTGCTGTAATGTTCTGCATCTCAAGTTCACAAGGGACACACGTGCATGAACACATCTTTTTTTATCCAGACACCCAACATACCATCTTTATGTGACACAGTGCCACTGCTCATCTAATGCATTATTTTTCCATTTCTGTATGTATCATCATTGTGTGTGGCTATAAAAATCTCAGCCTGATGTTATTTATGTCAGTAACATGGGTTGAAACAGTGTTTTAGGGAGCATTTGTCCTTTAAAACCTCAATCAGAGGATAAAGGCTAACCTTTACTTTTAGATTTGAAACACTAAAATGTCTTTTACTGAAGTGTTGCAGTTGTGCCTCATCGTAACACAAAGATGTGGGATTAAATATGACCCGATAACATTGTTGTACAGAGCATCAACACAACCCCCGCAGCACCGGCATTTACAAATTATGAATACCTTTTTAGAACCTACAGTCTACACAGACGGACCAGACAGACAGTCAAGGAAATCTAGTTATGTACTTTGAAACAAAATGTTACACAAAGCCTGTCTCGGCTTCTGATTATTGAAAGAAAAAGAGCAGGCCTTTGGGTGAGCATAAATGGCATAATTAAGTGATCATGGACATTTAAAACAGAATCACTGAAAAAAAACACATAATTCAAAATTAAGAATATGACTCAGTAGTGTTTTGTGATTTTTACTTCATAATATGGTCAATGCTGAGGACTACATAAGAGATAAACTGAAAAGGTAGTGAATCTCTATTATATTATTAAACCATATTTGGATATGCTGTTTTTTTCCCTCTTATATACCATGCTGTCTGCTTAGTAGCAGGTTTGAACCTTAATAGGACAGAATATAGAGGAAAATTGGGCAAGGTAAATTCCAAAAGCTCCAATGACTTGCGTGGTCACTTGACCATAATGCAGGCAGGCACAGATGAGACATAAGCTGTTCGACTCTTAGCAGTAAATTAATGTTGGAGGTTGCAGTGGGTCCAGAAATAGAAAAAAATATGTGCAGTTGTAGCTGTTACAAATGTAAAGCCTATCAGAATCTTTATATGGAAACATGTAAATGACCTTTAGCTGTCTGTCGCACAATTGTTTGCTAGTCCGGCAAGACCAGGCAGAATAGAATAAAATAGAAACTTTTTCATCATCTTTAAATGTCCCATATTGTCCCCCTTTTCAGCAAATTAATTAAAATCAGCTCAAAATACTGCAAATATAGCTCATTTTTCCATTACTGTATAATCCTTGGTTTTAACCCTTTTTCTAAACGTACTGTTTCTGTGAATGCAACTTTAAATACAGTTGAGTCATTACTGTTCATGTCCCCTTCAGGAAGAAGACTCTCTGCATCTGTGATTGACAACACAAAGGAAAACAGTTGACCACAGTATCTTACACAGATGTGAACTTTCTCTCTGTGCGATCATTTGAAATGAAAATTTTGCCAAATTCACAGCACAGCCATTGTTTTTAACTCAAGTATGGTGAGTTTGTCAGACAACATTGTGGTTATAATGTCTGTAGTTTAATGATGCAGAGAAATGGCTCTGAAGTGGGTGCTGGTTAATATGAAGTCTTAATTGGCTGTGTTTCAGTATCTATTCCATACTTGTTTTATTGTCTGACAACGGAAACAGAAAAATATGTAAATGAGATCAGCTTTATTGGGAATTCAGCTGTATTAAAATGCAGAAAATGTGAGCACAGAGAGCAGGAGAGAATCAAACAAATGTAAACAGCAGCTGAGTTTAGGTTGGACTGAAGCACAGGAGGTGACAAAACACAACAACCCAACCAGTCCTTATTTAGTGGTTTGAAATTGGCTTTGAAATTTTCATCATCTCTGACTTACCTCAGCATTACAATTTCCACAGGGATCTGACTTGTGGGCACACCATCAAAGGTTATAGTTATGTGAGCTACATTAGCCACACAGCATGCTATCACTAAGGAATCTGGTCCTCAGATGTAGGGAGTGCATAAAGACTCTTTACATTTAGTTTGCTTTTTATTGAAGAGTTTTTATTTTACATGCCTAAGTTTATAACAACCACAAAACACAATAAAAATGTTAGTTTTTTATTACCTATATGGATCTTTAGGTTAAGTTAAGTTCAACCAGTCTTGCAAGAACTTTATTTGACAAAACAAATAACTGCTTTTTAAAATATTTCAAATAAATCCTTTTGCTATTTTAACTTTCATATTGCAGCTGTATATGGTGTTTCCATCCTCTTTAGATGGATTTCATCCAGGCTTTTTTCTAAAAGCATGTTTCTTCAGCAAAAATCTGCTGGTCCTTTTTTTTCTTCCACTACGTTATATTTAGTCAAAGAGCATTATGACTCATGGCTATTGTTCGGCTTCGCTACACCTCTTGTGTTGCTAATCTGGCCTGTTATGATTGTCCTGTGATTATCCTACTGCGGTGAGTCAGTCAGTTTTCAGGTATAGATTTATAATGTTTTGTTCTCCTCGTGGTAATCTTATCGTCCCTCTTCTTTTTGTTCTTCTCCCTGCTTGTCTCCTCCACTCCAACCCAACCCCACAGAGGCGGGAGTATTAATCAAAAGAACTGTGTCTCCCCATTCCCTCCTAATAAGTAGAGAGTGAATGCATGGCTGCCTCCATCACAAATAGCAATGAGACCTTAGACTCCATTACCACGGGTTTGTTAATTCATGAAGTGGGTTTCTTCTTGCTCCCCCCTCCTCCTCTCAGAGGTCTCCGCTTATGCCCTCTTCCCTTATTCTCCTTGATTCTTGATATATTTCATACCCTCACACTTTCACTCTTCGCACTTCATTGTCATATTTGAGGCTGAAGAACATTGTTTCATTTGGGAGTGCTGCCAGTTCGAACCATGTCCCATTTCATAATTCAGCAGCGTACAAGGCACAAGTTATTTCTGGACATGCAGGAATAAGAGAGGAGCAATCATGACACTTTGAGAGCCTTCTACCTGCTAATGGCTTTATCTAAATGGCATGAAGGGGGAAGATTAACATTATTCAGAAACATTTAGTCTTTGAACTTCTGGTTCTTCTTTTAAAGATTCCATTGCCCTGATATTTTCCCCAATGCACTTTTATTTAAAGTAACTAGTCTTCCTTAAGTGTTAATATTGGTGCATTTTGTAGTTGATACACCGTTCCTTAATTTATCTGAGCTTAATTAAACTTGTTAATCTGTTCTCAAATAAGAAACTATTTCCTTTTTTGACCTGCTGTTGACTTTGTAATTGTAATTCTATAGGTATTGTTTTCAATATAATTATACAGAAGATGTAAACTCTGGCATTTTAAAGGGCAGGGAG
>OMNN01098479.1:34750-47691 GCA_900302755.1 Chromis chromis
GGAGTTAAATGTGTAGTGAGAGTAAACTGAAACCTTTGTTGTGGCATTGCTGCTGTTTTGTACACGCCAATATCATTTATAAAGCAGTAGCATTTTATAATTCTTCTCCTTTGACAGTAATGTTTATTATAATAGTCTTTTATAATAATTTAAACAAACTGACATTTTGGGAAATTTGCTTTTTGACTGCAACTGTCTGCAGGTGTTTGCTAAATATGAGATGACAGCTAGTAAACAGTTAGTTTAGTTTAGCTTAAAGACTGGAAACAAGGGAATCTTCTGCTGTTCTTCCTTATGATGATAAGTGCTATGTGATGACATATGTTGTAAATATGCGCTATATAAAAAAATTGAATTACAAAATATGGTTACCAGCATCTCTAAAGCTCACTAATTAACACGTTATATCTTGTGTGTATCTTGTGTAAAAACAGTGCACTGTTTTCCTGGAACAAGATTTTGTTACCCTTGGTCAGGCTACTAGTTTCCTCCTGCTTCCACTTTCTACACTCAGCTAAAGTACCCGTCTGCAAGCTGCCGCTTCGTATTTGGCAAACAGACATGACAGTGTCCTCAATCTTCTCATCTAATGCTTGGCAAGAAAGTATGTCTACCAAAATGTCAAACTATTCCTTTAAAATCAGAGGCAAAAGTTTTATCCTGTCCTTTTGCATGCGCTCCAAAGTACTAGCATTACTTCAACAGTAAATTGTTTTTGTAATTAAACAAATTAAACTTAATTTACCTGCATGCAGGTAAAGTTTGCTAATTTTCCTCGGACTGTTGAACCTACTCCTCTCAGTACAATTATATCTTCTACCTCCAGCCTGTGGCCATTGCGCCTGAGCCTCCCTGCTGTCACTGACAGAGACTGAGAGCCCCAGTAATATTTGCCGAGCTCATTTGCACTCTGTGTGGCACATGAAATTGCCATTGACTGCAATCTTGCAAGCTCTCAATGGCCTCACATCGACAGTGCTTGTTAAAACCGCACCATGAATAAGTCCTAGGATAGGGACACACGCCTCAGGGGACTCCAAGATGGCTAACAAGCACATTAGGTATGGCAACTATGTAGTGCACATTGTTTACACCCACACTCAAGGCACACATGCACATTCACACGCAGTCGTATAGGCCTAAAACTGAAATATTGAAGGGGAATGGAAAGGGAGAGTGGACAGCGGTGAGCAAAATTAGCTTATTAAGCAAAACACTTAACGCCGACTGCAGCCTCCGAGTTAAGGATCACGAACAGTACAAGTGCCAACAAAAGATCGGGTAGTAAGGATAATGATTGTAAAGTGGTTTTGAGGTAACAATTAGCTGTCAGTCGTCGCAACGAGGGCTGTTTGTCTTGTCTGATGGTCTATAACAAAAGAAAATCCGGCTCATACAGTTTCCTCTCTCCACTTGTATTCCTCTGCACTCCTCCTCTGTACTCTGGTGCATTGCCAGAAAATCTGATTTCTCACATGGGCAACTTTTCTCCTACTGAGAGATTATTTCTATAAAAAATAAACAGACTTCCCCCGCAAGGCATGATCACAGGCCAAATGATCCACTCAGAGAATGTGGCTTTAAAAATGAATAATGCATATGTTTACAGTTAAACGGTATCTAGCTTATGAGAAGTGAGAAGGAATCTGTCTTGCTGCCAATCTGAGATGTGTTAAACCAACAAGATATTTAATAAGGACACGTTATTTCTACTGTGCTTGAAAAAAATAAAAAAAATAAATGCACAATTAAAGCAGGGAACCATGTAGCAACATAGAAAAACCTAAGCTAAGTCCTGCAGGTTATGTGTTTGTGACCTGCGGTGCTTGCCTTTGTGCAGACTCTTAGTTGAAATTATTAAATGTAATCAGTAAAAGTCTAACTAGAGTGAAAATAAGCATATGGTACTGTATTATAATTATGTCTTATAACCAATGTAACATTAGTCTAGTCGATAAAGGGTAATAGGTGTATTAAATAGAATACATCATTTAAAATGTATGTCAAACCGAGCCCTCTGAGAAAGATTTTCATGGACACACGAGCTACAAAGCAGCCAAAAATAAATTAGAAGATTATTCTTCATGCCTGACTCCTGGATCCTGATGTTTTTAATTAGTGCCTGTGCTCGAAGATATTGTACTTGCAACCCGAGTCCTCCCTGCAGGAATTTTATTCATCAACATCTGCCCTGACTCCAGCATTAATTAAATAAACTCTTAAATTATCAACAAGCCAGTTATAGTATCTTACAATCAAACCCCAGGTGATGATGTAGTTCTGTACTCAAAAGACTTTTACAAGTTCCTCACAGCGCCAAAGGATTCTTTTAAGATGCAGCATTTTTTTCAACAAAAAAAAGAAAGAAATCCAGAGTGCAGGTTAAACTACTCCGACTGTCAGCTATGTTTTTTATCAACCGCATTATCGTGCTCTCGTAACATTTGCATGTTGTCTTTAAAAATATCGCCTTGAGTAATGGAAAGCAAACATTTTGGGCACCAGCCCACTGAGTCTATTTGGCTGGCACCCTGCACTATTTCCATTAATCCCCATTGAAATGTTGGCAGGTGAGGATAATTTGGCACAGTCACAGTATGAATATGGTAACAAGAAGGAGAAAGCAGGAGAGGAAATTATTGTCACAAGCTATCAGAAGAACTCATGACTGGGATCTTAATATTTGAGTGGCATTTATTTTCCAATATAGAAAAGTCAATGCTCTGAATACAGTCAAGTTATTTTCTTAATCATCTAGTCTAGTCTAATTCCCGTTCTCTCTTTAGACTATCAGTATAAAGTACTTTATATAGTTACACAATACAGAAATTACTATTTTAAATTTTGTAATATAGTTTAGATGGAGTTAAAAGAAGGACTCATCAGCTATTGTAATAATCGATTAATCGCCCTTTTTAAGCACAAAACGCCAAACGCAAATTTTCTCTAGTTGATTCTTCAGTCTGAGGATTTGCTATTGTTTTTTAAGACTGTAGACTGAACATCTTTGGGTTTTGGACTGTTGGTCAAACAAAAGATGACATTTGAAACTCTGTCTAAACTGCACAACATTGGAAACCCCCTTCCTGCTGCTCATTTTCCTATATTTAGATAGAGGAGTGTCAACCATAACTTTCTACTTTCTGGCTAACTGTATGGAGGTGGTGGAGGAGTACAGCATCATACTCCTCTGTCTAGCTCATTTTTCATTTGTTACTCAACTGTTTATGTCACCTATGTGCACAATCCAGTGTCTCAATATCTGTAAAAGTGTGAGCCATTATCCCCACGTTTTAAGTGAAATAGAGTCTCCCTCCGCGTCTTTGATGGCCAACACAGGCGTACTGTACACTGTCTACAATAAACAGCAACAATCAATCGTCAAGGACAACCTTGACAAACGCACAAGGACAAACGTACAGACACAAAAGTTCCCCCCCAAGAGCTTCTGCTTTTTGTCTCGGCCTGTTCGGTGGAGAGACTGATCTGGGACATGTCAGCTTGGAACAGGGACCTGAGGTTGAGGAGAAGTGATTCTACCGAAAAAGAACAAATGTGGCTCCTAGATGGTGTTTTCAGGGTAATTTACAAGTTGTGTGTTATTAGCTTGGCTGCTAACATTAGTCACTTAAAAAGATTCCATGATTATTTTTTGAGCAAGCTGTTGATAGTCAGTAAATGCAGACTACTGCTTGTCAAAAGGTGATGTCTTATTTTCTATTTACATGTGTTTAATACAGAATGTGAACCTGAACCTATAGTCACTGATTTAACCCCTAAAAACTCATTTTGGTGTATCAAAATTACATATTTGGCCTTTTTTTCATGAAAATGGAATATAACTCTACATGGTTGCTTCCTCTAGAATGCACAGATCTATGTAGTTCCTGCCTCTCTCTCCACTCGCTGCAGGTGAGCACACCAGCTCACCTTTCACTCTGCTCAAACACTGTAAAACTACATAATGGCAAGTTGTACCATTGGAGTACATCAGTCATACATCTGTGACCTGGAAACCAATTCTGAAGAATAAGATAAGTCTGCAAGTTGACAGGATTGTTTTCTCAGGTATGTCATATACGACACCTTGGCTGTCTGTGTTTATGAGACTGTGATTGGTACGCTGAAGCTTCAAGGTGGAAATGCTCAGCCATGAGACTGACTGCTTATTTCGCTCAGGATGCGTATAAAAAAAACCATATGGGCATGAGAACGAGGTAAAAACTTGATTTTCACAGGAGAGGCCTTAAAAAATGCAACATGTTACTAACTACTTTTAGAATTATTAAAGAAATGCAATTACTTTTTCACATTTACTATTTAGCTGTGGCTTGTTTTCATCTGGCATCATGTACAGCAACGTGCACATACGTCAACATGAAGCTGCTACTTTGAAAAAGATAACCTTATGTTATCTTTTCTTTTTTCTTTTAAAAAAAGGCTTGATACAGATACAAGTATGTTAATTAGTTACTATCTTTTTTTTTTTTTTCCAGATATGCCTTTCAAAGTAAAAATCATTTCTAGTAACTGCAGCCAGTGTATGAGGGCAGGGGGGGATCAGCCAAACCGCCTGCCAAAACAGACCATTAGCGACTGATCAAACCCGCATCCCCCATTATCTCAACCAGCCTCTTCATTTCTCGTGCAGAGCCATGTGAATTGTCACTCATATCTCCCATCTTTAAGCCACTCATCTTTATTCAGCTGATCTGATTACACTTTGCATTTTCAATTAATGCTACAACCCAAAGAGAGAGAGAGAGAGAGAGAGAGAGAGAGAGAGAGAGAGAGAGAGAGAAAGAGAGGATAAAAACAGAGAAGAAGCTGATTTTCAGATTGAGCTTGAAAATGTGGACTGATTGTAAATGAAGTGAACAAGAGCTGGATGCATGGAAAGACGCCAGATGTGCTGCGGTCCACAATATTGGAGGAGCACATCTGGAGCCCCTCCAAGTGCCCTGGGGGTGTCGCTAAGAGGAGCTCCACTCCCCGACTCCGTCAGGAGCAGCGAGGGGGAGAGAGAGCATTTAAGAACACAAGAAGAAAAGAAAGAGAGAGAGTTGGCTTGCAGGGTCTGTTTTGTACTGTTGAGCAGCTGTTCCTTGCAGAGTTTCCTGTTTTATCAGCCCTCAAAGAGAAACTTTGTCATAGATCCACAACGCTCACAGACATTCTGCATCCTTATAAAGAGTTTATCTGTCACTCCACTGCGAAATACTAAATCGCTGAAGTGAACTCGATAAATTCTGCTTCAATGCTAGCAGGTTTAAACAGGCAAAATCCCTAAAAAGCTGCAGTAAAAAATGAAGTGCTGGGTCAAATGTGCTGTTTGGATCTCTTTGAAAATTGTTCAGTAGCGGGGACTTTGTGAGGACGATGAGTGTGAGGTTAGAGGCAGGGTGCAGGCAGAAATAGCACCGAGCTCAGGGCATGCAGAGCATCCTGTGTGTGCAAGAGGTGATGTGGAAAAGGGGTCTTTCTGGAGGCACAGAAGACGATGCCTCATTTGGATGCAGTTAATTAGAAAGGTTGATTGATTTGATGGCACTAGCGGGGCGGGACAGCAAAGTGCACTGGTCTGTGAAGGAGTCCACGCTCAGGTCGATATTTACGCCTTCCAGGGAAGCTTTAATAACAACATTAAAGGCTCTATGAAGAAGCCCAGACTCCCTTTTTTGTGCTTGTCTTTCCTGGACACAGTCTACACATGAATGCATGAATCCTTTACAAACAAACGTCTGTTTGCTCTCACTATGAATCTGCTCCAAATACGTGGTGCAACATTGTGGGGACTTGGGCGTACAGTATCCACTTGTATCAAAGAGCATTGATTTTGAGATGAGATAGCCAGCAGAGATAAGCAATTTTAATGAGATGCTGTTTATGACACGCGGTTGTTCAAGAGGATATGAAGCTCTTCTGATGATGATCCATGCCACATCTATTTATCACTTGGGGACTAGCTTGTGTATGAAAGCCAAACTCCTGTTGAGCCGCTGTGCTCTGAGTCCATGCATCATTTTCTGTGCTTTGCATCAATTTAACTGCATTAATCAGTTTCTTCCCTCACATACTGCCCTTTTATAATCATATTTTTTCGAATACATGACATTTTGTTATTAGATGAAGAGAAACAAAAATCCAAGCCCCCCAATATCTATTGCTATTGATGAGAAAAACTCATAAGTCTGATTTGATCCAGTGAAGTTCAGTTAAAGTCAAATTTTAAAAATGCATTCGGTTTGAACAGAAGTTCAAAAATTCTGTAGCCCTCGGGCTTATCAACTTTCCCAACAGCGACACGCTACATACAAGAGTCGAAAAACTTAAAGTGAGTGTTTTGGAAGCACAAGTAAAATAATTGACAGGAATATACAGTAACTGAGTGAACTTTCTGTATCAGTTGCTTTTAGAAGAAAAAAAGCTGTTGAAGTGTCTTATTGGAAGAAGAGCAGGATCAACTGCTCTGCTAGTTTTTCAAATGTTATTTTGCAATTTTAACCCAAAATATGATAAAACATGTACATGAATAAAAGGCAAAAAGCAGAATAAAGTGCAGTGAGTGAAAAGTGAATGACAGTTAAATATAATGTTCTGCTTGGAGTCTTTCACCAGTTGGAGTCCACTTTGGCTCAAAAAATATACTTAACATTGATTTACTAGCTTGATTCATCATGACTACTCTAAATGCAACCGAAAATGGCATACCATTATTGCTGCTGGAGACCAAAGGCACTACACTTTCTTCTTTTTTATTCTTTTTTTTTTTTTTTTTACAATTTAAACTCTGTATCTATTATCAGTGAAGAGAGAAAAAGTATTGGTGAATTCGACCCATCTGGAGTTTAACTCAACAAAAGCATATTACGGAGTAGGATTACATGCTATACATTCACTTGTCTGCGAATGACTTTTTGGCAAATAAAAGCAAAATGTATTTGGCCTCTACTAGTCCGTGTAACACATAACACATGAAATATTTCCTTGCTTTGGCGTAACAGCTATACTTTATGCCCGTAAAGAGGGTTAAACTGTGTTTGACACCAAATGACAAACCTGGTTGGTGGCAAATGGGAAGAGTTACCACTTTAATACCTCTCTATATATGAAGGAACCAAGAAGTAAAATCAATCTCAACAAGTGATGCTCCAAGTGTCTTTTTGGCACTCTCATTTCCTTTAAAGACATTGGAGGAGGAGAAAAGGAAAAATGAAGTGGGAGATAAAGGAGGAAGACGGCTGTATATGTAGTTGACATTTTGGAGGGTGAACGTTTTTGCACAAGAAAATTAAACATTCATTTGCACCTGAAAATGTAGATAGATGGAGATGGGTATTAATAAATGGAAGCTCTCTCTCTCTCGCTCTCTCTCTCGCTCACACACACACACACACACACACACACTCACAACAAACAATAAAAGTCAATCATTGTCTTGACATCCAAATTAAAACTAAGCGTCCCCCGGAGGATTGTATTACCGGAGTGGTGCGTGCTTATGACAGCTTCATCACAGTGGTATGAAATGCAGACCAGGCCAGAGGGACACTATTGTTTACCCCCAAACCATTACCAGCTTTTCTCTCTTATAAATCATTCCTTGCATTCTCTAAGCCTGTTTTTTTGTACTCTGTGTCTGGTGCTTTATTAATGCTTGCACCCTTCATGCTCGACTGAACGAGATGAGCCCCAGACTTCTGGTATCATCCAAGCACCTTGTCATGCGGAATTGATTTTGCTTTGTTGCTTTTGGGCATCCACTATCTGGCACTGTCCAAAACCGTTGGCAGAGGCCTCAGATGTACATACAGTATAGTGTGGCGCTTACGTAACGGAGCAAGAAGTCAGAATTTTATGCTCCACATAGTCATCGAACGCACGGTATGTAATTTCTGCCGCAAGGGGTCTCTTAATCGAAACAATAACAAATGACTGGGTTTGATAGCGTGGGATCATGGGAGCTGTCTTCACCAAAGTCAATGAAAATCTATCGGACGTGACACAGGTAGAAATCATGTTCACAGACGAGGTAATGTATTCAAATTTTGATCACGCTACATTTAGTCACATATTACATCGAGTCATTTTTTTAAAAGCCACAAGTAACACTATCTAATGTAATGTTAAAGGTGGAGTAAGCGATTCTAATTCAATACTCCTAGAACATGAACTAAATTTTAATGCAATAAATTCCGTGATTATCGCACAGTTCACTAACTGTATGTGCACTGTATTAAAAAAAACTCAGTGTTTGTACACAACCATGTCTTTTACTGACTCCTTTAACTGCTAACTTACCATTAGGTTACCACTACTCATACAGCTACTGTTATGTGGTGAATTCAGTTGTTTGGTACCCCAATGCTGTTATCTGTGGTCAAAATAATCCTACAAAAAATAACTTTGATCCATCATAAGGAAATAATACAAACAGTACAATGAAAAAAAATAGTTAGGCTAGTTCACCAAGTTCTTATTTTCGCACTCACATGAGTATCATCCTGTGTTTTTATCAGCTACAGTGGATGAAGAGGATGTAACTGACAGGCAACCAAAATAAAATGCATCATTATATTAAATAAAACTACAGATTTCTCTTGTTTGGAACAGTGTGGGGAAACACTTGGGACAATGTAAATACACAATATATATCACACTGGTGTCATAGCTTTTAAATATTTGAATCCTGAAATGTTCCAAGCTATAGCGTCTGTTTTTGTTTGTGCACATTTTAAATGTCATAAAGTGAATAATAAATTGCTTCCTTATCAAAACTCTGTTAATTGCATTCTAATTCTTATTTTGGATCACACTCATGTTTTTGTCTAATTTCATTTGAACCCCTTTAAATTAGAAGAATGTTTCCAACTGGCCAACCAAGATAGAAATCAATGCTCATTGAGTGCTGATTATTTCATTAAATCAAAGCTTGAATAAAGGTCAAATATGTATCAAAACTTTATTTGGTTTCTTCTGTCCTCTGACACACATGTAGCTGTTTAGTATAGCAACATTAAAATCTACATATATTTAACGGCAGACTTTATTACAGTGAGCTACTTTTGTTTACCTTTGATTTGTTTTTTTATTGTTGGCACTGGCAACGAGGAAAGCAGAATGTCCTGGTGAATTAAGGATAATGTAAAATTTCCCGGCAGGGCAGTGCTTTGGATGTCTGCCATATGGGATCATGAAAGGATTCTGAAGCTCAATGAGATCGAGATAAGAGACTTTGCAGTAATGAGCTGCTGTTTAATCAAGAGATGCATCTTGCTTCGCATGGATCTCTAAGCCACTGACTGTGTACATGATGGAGGAATAATATCAATATCGGGAGTCAATACTGAAGAGGCAACCTCTGTGTCAAATTCTTGTCGGGATTCAAGGATTCTGAAGTGCAGAGGAGCAGAAATACTAAAACAGAATCCGCATTTTACTTCTGTGATCGTGTCATTGAAAGTGGAGATCTCAGGTCTGAAGCAGACACGACTGCCGCTGCTGCTGAAAGCACACATCTCATCATTTATTCATTCATATATCATGCAACAGAAAATGCATTTTCAAACTCTATTTTTTGACTTATGTCTTTACTATACTTTACTGTACACGTCCTTTGGGACAGAAATAGTGGATTAGCATGGTGGAGCCTTTTAAAGCCTATAGTTTATTCATGCAGTTATATTACCTCTCTATTTTGGGTGATTGGATACTCGAGACAGTCTTTGGGTAGTTTTCTTTCTAAAGAGCTTTGCTTTGTTCAGGTTATTCAAGCAGGTGAGAGCTAATGTCAGCATGATGACCGTTTAAAAGAGCTGATGAGATATTGGCATTCTGTAAAGGCATGCATGTTGATTGGCTGCTTATTCTTGATGCGCTTGTGACCTTTCAAGTCAATCAGAGTAGTATTTGGGGGGCTACATGTTGCTTTGGGATGTATTGACTGTTTTCAGCAGATGGTTAGAGCCATTTCAAATCCCGGAGGAGGCTCAGAGGCCCTACACCACCCTTTGTTTCCCCACACACTTCCACATACACACTTCAGGGCTGACGCGATAAAAATCAATCTTGCCATGACAGTGCCTCCCCCAGCAGCTAGGGGCCTAAATTTATTGGTCTAAATTAAGATCTGACCCAACACCTTTCTCTCAAAGGAGACAGGAAGTAGTGCAATTTGGAAAGCAAACATTAGACTCTAATGTTGGCAAAATGAAAGGTTCCCGATGGAGCCCAAAAATATATATTGCAGACTGACGCGGGAACTCGACTGTTAGAGTTCAGATTAAAGGATCCCAATGCACAACACTGGAGGCAGATATAAAAAAACAAGAAGCAAGATTTACTTACTAAAGCTGGTACAAGATTAAAAAAAACAGGCAGGCAAACAAAGATACAAGGAACTGGTTGAGGCACAATCTAAGGTTCAAGAGAAGGTTAAAAAAAACTAAGTAAGGCATGAACTGAGAGTACTGGGCCACAACGGCACAAAGAACACAGATGATCTGACAGGTGAACGGTGTAGAGTTGAAGGTAAGTATACTGAGGGAGCAATCTGGGAGTGGAAGCAGGTGTTGACTGAGGAGCTGGGAGCAGGTAAGGTGGGTGTGGCAGGTATTTTTACTTCAGGGGGTCCTTGCTACATGGAGAAGCTCAACAAAACCCTTATTTCAGACATGCGCTCCTTTCCGTTATCTGACTGCAATTGTGTTGTAAGAAAAGGTGTCGGTAGCAGCCATTTATTTGCAGCCTGGAAAAGGAAAAAGATATCAAAAATAACAAGGGGAAAAGTTTCAAACCAAACTGTACTCCTAACAGCCAGCAGTAACAACACAGTGCTGCATTGTGCTGCCTTCAGAACAGATCATTCCTCTGCTTCTCCCCCAGTACTGTTACACATATTGGGCAGGGGGTGGTGGGCCACCTTCCCAGTTCACTCTGGACAATCAAGTCAGAGCTCCAAGAGGGAGATGACAAAGTTAACAGCATGTGATTTTCTGAAGATTCTTCTGACAACAATACCTCAATCCATAGATACACAATCAGTCATCAATACTGGACACATTTGCGCTTGTGCATTTGTGCTTTGAATGTCATCACACATCCATTGTCCAATCAGATTTGAGACCCCGTTTACTCATCTAACACATAAAAGAGGTGTGCATTCTCTTTAAGCTCCAGCACAAGATGGCTCCCACATGGGACAAACAGAATGTCTTTTAAATAGGCTGTTTGTTTTATTCAAACAAATTAATGTAACTTTAAGAGGAAGTACAATGCTGTCTGTAGCACCTGGAATTGTAACATTAGAAAACTGAAAAACAGAATGTTATGTGACTTGTGTCCATTTTTCTACACAAAAACCTTGCATGTAGTCAGGTAGGGAGCTTTTATATTTATTGAATGAGCAACCTGGTTACTTTTCTGTAAAAGTGTATGTCTTCCTAGGTCAGACCTAGTATAGCCAGATCATTTTGTGCTGCAGAATGGTCTGGCTGCACCGCATTATCATTCCACTATCTGTTCACATATTCAGGTTAAAGAGAAAAATACCATTGTGTATTGGATTGAAAATGGCTAACCTATGATATAGTTGAGTGTGAAAATCAGTCAGCAAGTGATGGAAAAGTTTAAACTTTTAGCTAAAGTTACAGATAAATGGTTTAAATAAATGATTTAATTCAGTTTTGTGTAGTATATTGTGCCAGTTTACAACATAAGTCATCTAACTGAACTTCACATAGTAATGTCAAGACCTTACAATAATATAGAGCAAAATCCAACAAATCCAAACTCAAATTTAGAAAAAAGAAACATCCGACAGAACCAGGTTCAGGGAGGTTGGTAATCTGCCCTGACTGATTGGGGTGAGGGTGAAGGTGAGAGAATAGAATAGCTGAGAGAACTGTATAAAGTTGTCATCTAATGGATGAATGAAATGGGTTGAAATAAGTTATTACCTCCGTTTTTGCCGGCGTTCGTCTTTTTTTGTTTGTTTGTTTGTTTGTTTTCTCTGTCTGTCTGTCTGTCTGTCTGTCTGTCTGTCTATCAGATCTATCTGAAATGTAATAGATAAATGATTTTAAAAATTGCTTCTATCAGTCAGTGCAAATTTTGAGTTGATCACAGCAACATAAACACTGGCAGTTCAATTGTACAGTATCATTACAATAATATTTCTCTGACAGATGTTATGTAGCATTAGGTTTGTAGTCCTTTGATAAAATATAAATCTGAATCATGACAGAGCCTCATCCAGTAGGGTTGTGGGAGTACATCCAGTATATTGAAAACTTCTGTCATAATTCCTCTCCAACCACTCTCTGTTATTTATATGATACTTAACAAGGTGATGAAGTGTAGGGCAATTTTCTCCTTATTTTGCTCATTATTATATATTATCAGTTTCCTTGATGCACACAAACCATACCGAAAAACTTTTAATGAAAGTGCTTAGCGGGGTGCTATTCTGCACCTTCTTAAAATCTACCCTTTGTTTACTGTTATCAATATGCTTAATGAGCTGGAAAATAACCTGCATTCAAATGGCAGCAGTTGGTGTCCAACTCTTCCACTGTGGTGGTGAAAAGTGATTCACAATTGCTCAATTCAAAGGAGTGCTGCAATCAGAGCACAACTAACCTCCTTATTACGGCTCCAAGCTGTCATCTCCATCAAAGAAGCTTCAAAAACTATTTGCCGTCTTTCAGAAGCCATCTAGTTAGGGCAGAGCTTGTGTGAAGGTGTCCTGGATCAAAGATTTACAGAGGTCCAAATAAAACATTTAGTTATTTTTCAAGGGCCAGACAAGGTCAACAATTCTATCTTTGTGCCGTTCATAGGAGAAAAGCAACAATGGAAAAATTACCCTAAGCCTGAGAGTAAATGGATGATTCTTCAATTGCTGGTGTTTTTGTGTCCCTGGCACATAAAACAAAAGTAAC
>OMNN01098482.1:11932-28518 GCA_900302755.1 Chromis chromis
CACAGCATTTTCAAGGTGGAAATGCTCAGTCATAGCACTGAAGGCCTATTTTTCTCATGATACGTCCTTTAGCATATTAAAAAACATATCGACATGTTAAAAAAGTAAAAGGATAGATTTTCATTTGAGGGGTTTAAAAATATTTCAAAATGACAGAAAAGAAGTTTTCAAATTTTTAGTCTCCCTCAGTGTTGACTCCATGGCTACGGCCCTGGATTAACTAACTGCAACCTGATGTCATTTCGATCAGCTTTAGCCTGTATTTTTCCTCTTGTGCCATTGTTGCTGAGAGAGGCCTGAAACACCAGGTCTGAAAGGCCTTCGACAGCTTCAGTTAAAAAAGGAGGGAGATCATGTTTTTTCTGACAGAAGGCCATTGAGTCAGAGGTGATTGTGTTGTGTTGCCTGCAGATGATACCAGAGGGTTTCACAGGAATGTCAAGAATGTCTGTTTTAATGTATCGCCGTTTGTTTGTGCATTTGTGTGAGTGTGTGTGTGTGTGTGTGTGTGTGTGTGTGTGTGTGTGTGTGTGTGTGTGTGTGCGTGCGCGTGTGTGTTCGCGTTGCTTGTGCATCATAGGGGAAAACATGTGTGGGTGTACTCTAAGCCCTAGGAATAGCATTTGCGTCGTAAATGCTCTGTTTAAAACAATCAATATCCACTCTGGTTTATACACAATAAAAGAGCATGAAGTGTGTGGTTTGATGTGTGTGTGCATGTGTGTGTGTGTGCACTTACATGATGGGAGCCCTGATGCGGCAGGGTGAGTATGCGTGAGCGTGTGTGTGGGCTGCGGGGCCACCCTCTGATCGTCTCCTTGGCAGCCGCTGTGCTGAAGTGCTCTCTGGGTGCTGAAGAGGCCTCCCAGTACGAGAAGAAACACACACACACTCCAAACTCTTTATCAGAACTGACAGCCTCTTTTTCTTCTCTACACTTGCGTTGGTCCAGCATAGCCTAGATGCATCTCTGCAACATTGTGCCATGTTATGATGCACACACACACACACACACACACACACATCCATGTACACATGAACCCAACACAGCTCCCTCCCTACCTCCCCCATTCGCCTCCCCTTGTGTTTGATGTGGTCTTTGGAGAACCATGTTTAAAGAAATTCTTCTCCAGCTTTGAAGTCGCTCTGTGTTTCCCACTCTCCTTCTGCACTGTTTCCTCTTTTATCTTCTGATGCACAAGTTGGGAGGGAAACAGGCCAGGATGGAACAAGATACTTGCCCCACATACTCTATTTACCATGTGTTGTACCTGTGAACTTGAGAAGTTGCTCGAATAGAAGCTATTGTTTCTTCTCAGATACGGGTATACCCCCCAACGCTTGCCAAAACAGCGTGGCGGCTTTCGACGAAGAGCTCCTCTTTAAACAAATGCCCGTGGAGCGAGGTTTTGATCTCCTCCTGGGCATTTATCGAACACCTTCCGTGAGGGAAGCGACACTCAGCTATGTCTGGTATGCTTAGACAAATACATCGCGTGTCATTATGGCTTCTCAGTGCACAAAGACACAATTACTTCAAAGCATTCATCTGTAGCTAAAGACTCACAGCTCCACCAACACGGACGTTTAAAAGTAATTTACAAGTAGAAATGACAACACAAACGGGACACACAGTCTCTGTTAACTTGCAAGAACAAATGATCCACTAATGCAGACGTGCCTTCTATCAGATATCAAAATTATGACACATGCAATTCCCGGATAGATTAGCGTGAAATTAAATGCACCATGTTGCAACATTATGGTGACTGTTTCCCTTGAATTGGGTTGTTGTGCAAACTCCCAGCTGGCTAAAGACAACACAGCTGCACTAACTGAGTAAACTCCCTGGCCTACTTCAGGTTGCAGCAAAGATTTATTCACTCTCAATAGAGTGTCAAATGTACATAAAAGCAAATTCCTATGGAGGCGAATCAAACCATGATTGAAAAGCAATGTGCAGGGTTCAGACGTGATGCTTCATTATGCAAAATGCTACCGTTTGATCCTCTCCTCTGGTCTGAAACAGAGTGGACCAGTAATTACAGAAGTGGCCTGTACTTTCGCAAAGACTCTGAGGTCTAATTTGTTCTGGCTGACTTGTGCTGACCTCCCTCACTGCAATGAGCTGGTTCATCTCACAGGTCAGCGGTGCCCACATTTATGTTTACAGAGCACAGATGCCATAAATTATTAATTACGGTGTGCTGGTGATCTGTGTGGGCTACATGAAACAGGACAATGTTTCAACAGACGGGTGACAAATTAAAGGAAAAACCCACATAAAGTGTCTTGGTAAGGCGTTGGACCACCATGTGCCGAAAGTACAGCTGCAGTGCACCTTGGCATTGATCCTCCAAGTCTCTGAACTCTACTGGAGGGATGAACACCACTCTTCCAATAGAGATTCCCTCATTTGGTGTTTTGATGATGGTGGTATGGAGTGCTGCCAGTAGAAAATCTCCCAGAGGTGTCCAGTTGGGTTTAGATCTGGTGACCCGTCTGGAAGATACCACTCCCATCAGGACAGAAATGTTTCAGGATAGGATAAAGATGATCACTCAGAACAAATTTGTATTGATTTGCAGTGACTCTTCCCTCTAAAGGGACAAGTGGAGCCAAACAATGCAGCCAACCACATAACAGAGCCACCAGATCCCTTCACTGTAGAGGTCAAGGGTTCAGGTTAGTTCTAGAAATAAGGCTGATTTGAAACTGTACTGCACAGTTTCTTTTTTTGGTGCTCAGAGGAGAAATCTCAAATTACAATCCTGTGATTAGTCACCAGTTACAGAACAGGAGTTTTAACTTTGGGGTGAGGTGGAGTCATGTGATTTCTGGTCCGGTGGATGAAAAGTATGACAAGGGATAAAAATGATGAGAGGTGCTGATGCTGGTGTCCTTTTTTAATCACTTTTGAACACTTTTCCAAAACTAAAAGCACGATGGCATTATGTTTGGTTACAAGTTACATTAGCAATGTAGGAATAGAACATCCAATGCTCGAGAGCTAAGGTGCAGGCTTTTTCTTGGGTCATGCAGCTTTAGCCTCAGTCTGGAAGCATTACATCTATTATGTAGCCATCAGGAGTATATTTGAGACCCCTTTTACATGGTCCTAAAACGAATCAGCTGAAAACATAAAAATCTTGAGACAAAACTTTTTCCACTGTACAGAATTCACAGCTGTAGGCCAGAAATGAGAAACCTGCTTTATTTACTTATGTATGAAGATGTATTGTTACATTGTTTACTGAGAATTGCAGTGGTGTAAATTAGCCAAGTACATTTGCTCAAGTACTGTGTGTGTGTGGTACTTGTACTTTACTTGAGTATTTTCATTTTCTGCAACTTCATACTTCTATTTCACTACAATTCAGAGTTGAATATTGTACTTCTTACTCCACTAAATTTGTTTGATAACTTTAGTTATTAGTTATATTGTATATTCAGATTAATAACTCAAACTAGAATCAACAAAAATGATGATGTATTAATATTAGATCAAGATAAAACCTTATTGATCCAAAGAGGACATTTCCAAACTACCCAGCAGTAAATAAAATCATTGGAATCAGAGTACTTTTACTTTTGGCACTTTAACCCTCTGAACTGTAAATAGTTCCTGGTTGTTTTTTTGCTGCTTCCACATTTTCCACTGCAATATAAAGTCCTGCACCTCTATGGAAACAGCACAACCATGGCTAGAAGCAGAAGAGAGAACTCAAAAGTGCATTCTTTGCAGTATGACGCAGTTATAATGACATAAATGATTAAAAATACAAAAACAAAAGTTGAGCTGCTTGGAATCTTAGAATCTAAAATCTGTTATGCACAACATTTTTGTAAGCGTCCACATGTGTTATCAATACAGAAACAAATGCTATAAATATTTAACTATTTACATTTTTACAGCCTCTACAAACTAGGCATTTTTCACATTGCTCTCCACATCAACTCTAGAGAGATACTTCACCATGCTGCATGTATCTTTTAACAACTTGCTGGTACCTTGCTCATGCTGCATTTATTTTATTGATCCAGTGTTTTTTTCCCCTCTCAGTCTCTCTTATCGTCTCCTCCATGTGCAGGAGTTCAGTTACAGCTGGTTTCTTAGTTGCACTGAGCTCAGAATTGTTTTGTTTTTATACAGAATCTGACACAAGCGGTTAGTTTTTGGCTTATTTTGAATGAGATGTGTAGAATAAAGTGATTTTGACGAAATATGCATTACACATGATACATTAACAACCCATGCATAAGTTGAAAATGTGACAATTCTTTTTGCAGTTTCTTGCTCTGATAATTGGTGTAATTTTGACATTTTTTGAAGGAAAACATGCACCAGCGGGTTCTAGGGTTTAGAGGTGGAAGTATTTTGATGCTAATAGTCCTACTTAAGTAAAAATTTGAATGCATGACTTTTACTTGTGGGCTGCACAGTGGGTCAGTTGGTAGCACCGTTGCCTCACAGCTAGAAGATCCCCGGTTCGCGTCCCGGTTAGGACGCCTGGGATCTTTCTGTGTGGAGTTTGCATGTTCTCCCTGTGCAGCGTGGGTTTTCACCGGGTTCTCCAGCTTCCTCCCACAGTCCAAAAACATGTTGAAGTTAATTGATAATTCTAAATTGTCCGTAGGTGTGTGAGAGTGTGTTTGGTAGTCTGTCTCTATATGTAGCCCTGTGATAGACTGGTGACCTGTCCAGGGTGTCCCCTGCCTTTGCCCGAGTCGGCCCCGCGACCCTACAGAGGATTTAGCGGTGTATAGATAATGGATGGATGGATGGACTTTTACTTGTAATAGAGTATTTGTACACTGTGGTGTTGTTACTTTTACCTAAGTACAAGATCTAAATATGTACCCCAGCGCTGCAGAATTGTGACAAATGATAAATTTGGTTATCACTGCAGTCTGCATATGTTCTGTGCGAGGAACAGAAAAGCTTGATGGGCACAGTAACAGCAGCTAAGTTGGGTAGGGTGTAGGGAGCGATCAGTTTGGGTCAGGAGTATTTTCAGACTTAAAAAGCTTGAGAAACACTGATGTAAAACAAAAATAGAGCTACCGGATCAGACAATTCACGGGGTGGAGGTCACCTTGATGAACAAAAGGAAACAAAATGAAGGTTAGCACTTTACTACTCCCTCCTGAACGCGTTAATTACTCCTCAGAATGGACCATAATAATATTTGCAGAGGTCTCGGTGCTGCTCCGGTACACTGTTGCTATTCTGAGCACTGTTTATCTAGTGAGCCTGATGTCCACTTCAGGGCCACTTTATTGTCATTAGTGAGCCGCCTGCCGCCACCAACATCACCCCTACCCTTCCTCCATGGTAACACAGACAGACAAACAGGAAGCAGCTGTTGCCAGGGAAACAGCCAGAAGGTCTGCAGTGCTACAGCGTGGCAGAGAGTGTGAGTGAGGTAAGAAAAGAGAGAGAAATGTGCAGGGAAAAGCATTGCTGTGGTGGTGGAATCTAATTAGACTGTGACAGAGGATAAAATGGGATATTTCCAGCTTCCAGCTTGCGTTGATCGAGTGAGAAAGTGTGTGTTTTGTGTGTTCGCACCCGTGTGTGTGTGTATATATACTCACATTTGCGCAAATACTGTAGGCTACCTGCGTCTGAGCCTGGGAATAGGCTGACTGACGCACGGAATGACAGACAAGGAGTCCTGGCAACCCTGCTATTTCTCTCTCCCATCGCCCTCCTCTCCCTCTATATCATCCTCCCTCTCCTCAAACACCCCCACACCTCCTTCTCATCTCTCATCCCTCTGTCTCCTCTCTGCCATCTCTCCTCCACGTCTGTCTTCTCCCTTGGCATAAAGTGATTGCATATGGATCGTCACATAATCCGATTCTGTCACTGAGAATAGCTTTGCCTCCACGGGCCTCTCATTTCCTCCAGAATGTGAATTTGGATCACTTATCCATATAAATTAACAGGATGAACCCAGAATCATTACATTAGTATTCACCATGTTACTGCAAAGGCTCAGTGTGGGAATTAGTTTCATGGAAGCTGACACGGCTTTCACCTGTGAAATGGTGTTACGAAGTGGAAAGTCTGGTTTTTGGATCAACATTAAAGAGCCTCGCTCTCTCCTCCGGGTCTTTACTCAGCGGTGACATACAATGCAAAACCCTCAGAGCTAATTTTAAGGCCACCTGACTTTGATCTCGTGCCCAGAAAACAAACAGGAATCTATCAAAAGCTACCCACTTTAAAGCTTTGCATGGTTGAACGCGCACACAAACACATGTGCGCACACACACAGGAACAAGACCTAGATGTATGGAGTCAGATGGCACATGAGGAATGTCAAACAATACATCATTTTCCATGTGATCTCCATATCATCATGTCATGTATTAGTGTCAGTCGATTAACTTTACATAGTATCTCTGTTTCATAAAGGACTAATCGTTATTTGTTTTTTTGCCCTCAGGAGCTGAACGCTGTTTCCAATGAAACGGGCGCAAAGCTCCAGCATTTTTCCCTTGTTCTGGCAAATCGCCTCTTCCTGGCTTTGTATTTTTCCATCTTTCTCTCAAACAGCAGCGGACCATACTCTAATTTTTTGCTCTCCTTGCCCTGAAGCTTTCACAATGGATTTACGAGAAAGGCCCTGAGAGCAGCAACTCCTGTGGCAGGATGCCGAGTCCGATACGCTCTCACTGTGCCTTCGGCAAAGGCAGCAGCAGTGCACCACAAGGCACAAGAATTTTTTTGTGATAATGGAGTTAAACTGTTTACAGGGGTTGCACAAAATAAATGAAACACCAGACGATAATGCATTACCAGTACAAGCTATGGCAATAAGACTTAAAGTAACAGTTTAGTCCATCAAAAGTGCATGTCAAATGGTGTAACAGCTTAGGCACTCCTCCCTCTAGGCCTTTTCAGCATTGAATTCAACAATGTGCGCCATTTTTAAATCATACTACTCTCTATGTTGGCGGCTTTTTGCTCCGCCTAGTGTGGCTCGTTGAAACAACTACATTATCATTTTGCTGTGAGCATATTCTTGTGTATTAATATGCTCACAACGCTAACATGCGAACGTATAAAAAGCCAACACAGCATTTTTTCCAACAGCCAGCAGGAGGCGACTACTGTGGTTACAAAAGAAGACAGATTTTATAGAAGTCTATGAGAAAATAACACTACTTTTTCCTTGATTTTTCATTTCTCAGTAAACATTTTCCTAATGAGTTTATGGTCTTAATCGCTAGTTTAAAGACTTTTTAAATACATCATGGCGTTCGTTTTTTAAAATGATGATCCCATTTAGAGTAAAATAGACGATAAATCAGGGTATCTTGTCAGGATTAAACCCTTCAACCTTCCGATTAGTCGAATACATTCTACCACCTGAGCCAGTGCCGCCCTAATAATTAGTTTAGTAGTAGGCTGAAAGAGATACGACAAGTTATATTGTACCTGTAGGTAAAATGTGGTCTACACAAAGATGTGATTTCAACACATTTAATATTTCATATAAAATGTCATAAATATGGAAGTATATAGGCTTTGTGCTGCCAACAAGAGGCTTCCAGGACATGGCAATGGGAGCACTTGTATACATTCATGTAAAATAAGAAATTATGCTTTTGACACATATGCACAAGTAATTAAGTGTTCCAAGTTCAACAACTATGAAAGTAAAATGTACATTCTGCCATTCTAGTATAAGAATATGGAATTAAAAATGAAAGTTTTTAAATCCTGATGAAATATGATCTGAATATGATTATTTATTCAACATCTTCGAATAGTGAGTGGAAAAGAGTTAATTTTTGAATGTCTTTTCATCTTTTCAATGGAAAAATGCTTCCTGAAATGACAAAATTATGTGTACCAAATGTCATGGAAATTCACAATAATTATAAGGTGACTTGTAAAGGCTTGAAAAGCTGTGAAATCACAAAGGTCAAACCAGAAAGGAAGAGTCAAAGGATGATTCAAGTCATCAGGAGTCATCTTCTGAGGACCATGCGTATCTATATAAAACTACACGCTAATATATCCAATAGTAGCTTCGTTCCCAAAGCGTTGGACGCATTGAACAACCCACTGAAACCAACTCTCTGATATAATCTCAACACAAAGGTTACATCCTTTACTTCTCAGTATTTACCGCAGATCATTATACTATGACGGATTTGTACAATGTTTTCTCTTCCTCCTGTACATTTACGTTGTTGTTTATCTGTTTGTGGTGTTCAGTTGATTATCTGGAATACATTTTCCTTCCCAAGGCACTGCCTGACTTGACACATACATCAGGAGTTTTCAGAAGTCGAGTCATCAAGATCAAGTTGTGTACGTCAGTGAACAATGTTGCTCAACATTTCACAAACCACAACCCATGGAAGCGATGACCTCAGCAGCATTCAGGTTTGTGCAAATTGGCAGAGGAAAAGAGCAATAAAATACACAGTGCAATGTTAGAATAATGAATAAATAAGAAAGAAAGGAGTAAGAGTAAAATTTGTCATGAGGCCACAGTAGTTTCTGCCCAATTTCTTGATAATACTGTCACAAGACACATAAAGCAATCCTGATTACTTTTAAAAACACGTTGACGACATAAAATGATGATAAACTACTCCCTGATAAACTACTCCCTCATTCTGCATGTCACACCTCCTTTGCACGCAAAGATGGTGGATCTGACCACAACAAGTTATTTTTGGTCAATTCTATGACCAAGTTGCTAATAATAAAACCTAAAGGAAGTGATATCTTAGTGTTTAGGCTCCAATACCAAGAAAAGTTGACCCATGATGAGTGACAATGTCATACATCGCCCTTCTGTCAGTCATATGGAGCAAGGGCCACCTCTTACTTTTAACCTATATTCTAGCCTGGATTTCTTCTGATTAAAACATTTTCTTAAGTTCTGAGAAAACCTTTAACCATCTTGATCTTCTTACAGAAGTGGACTTCTGAAATTCTCCTCTAAACATCAGTGCAGTTATGACATTTACTTTTCTCAGTAGGGTTAAAAACAAATAGGAAGGCATTCATTTGCTCTGAACAGATCCAAATGAAGTAGTAAAGTTTTTTACTTTGTTAGCTAGTCCACATGGTGTTTTTTATATGCTAAAAGTGCCATAGCCGAGCATTTCCACATTAGAACTGCAGTGTACTGAGTGTACCAGTCTCAAAAACACTAATTCAGACACAGTTTTATATATAACAAAACTAAGAAACCAATGCTGTGAACTTGCATGGCGGGACTTTCTGTAGCATTATTCTTCAGAACTGCTTTCCAGTTCAAACACGTATGGCTGAATTACTCCAGTATTACAGCTTGTTACAGTGTAGTGTAGAGTAGTATTACAGTGTTTGAGCAAAGTCATAGGTGAGCTGGTATGTTTGAGCTGCAGTGGGGTGGGGTGAGTGGAGAGAGAGGCAGAGACTGCATAGATCTGCACTTTACAAAGGAAGCAATGGTGTAGAGTTTTTTGTAAGCCATTTTGAGTGTCAAAGTGTTCAACCAGAGAGGAACTTAAAGACGTTCAGCAAGGTTTAATCATATCCATTATCCATCCATTATCTATACACCACTTAATACTCTGTAGGGTTGCAGGGGGGGTGGAGCCTATCCCAGCTGATTTGGGTGAAGGCAGGGGACACCCTGGACAGGTCGCCAGTCTATCACAGGGCTACACATAGAGACAGACAACCAAGCACACTATCATTCCTACGGACAATTTAGAATAATCAATTAACCTCAGCATGTTTTTGGACTGTGGGAGGAAGCCGGAGAATCCGGTGAAAACCCACGCATGCACAGGGAGAACATGCAAACTCCACACAGAAAGATCCCAGGCGTCCAAAAATGGGACGCGAACCGGCGATCTTCTAGCTGTGAGGCAACGGTGCTAACAACCGAGCCACTGTGTAGCCTGATTTAATCATAGTCAGGCTTAATTGGTTTCATTGTTTAGTGCAAGATAAAGCTGGAATTTTTACCTGATAATCTGATATTTAATCATGATTTGACAGTAGAGGAGCTGACGCTAGACTCCATGTGAAAAGTGCATGCAAAGAGCCCCCTTTAAAACCAACTTTTTCTAGTGTTTTTTAGTATCTTTGCCATTATTTTTTAATATAGATCACTTTATTGCTCAGAAGTCAGACATTTTTCCTTGTTTCATTGTGAAAAGCTATTGCTACTGTTTATATTCTGCAAGCCACTAAAGATATATGTATCCGTGTGTGGAGAATAAATAGAACATACAGATGGTAGCTTTGCATAACACTTCTTCTCGGATCTCTTTCATAACTGTGATACTTTTACAAACAGGAATGCAGGTGACTGGGTGTGTGTATTTCATAATCAAAAGTTTACACGTTTGCCCAATAATCTTCACTCAGATGCTGTGATGACTGAGTCGGCCTCCAACACTCAAACCATAAAAATTCCATAACATTCAAATAAACAAATGAGCGTGCAACAGCAAGCCATGCTACCGTGGGTTCTGTTGTTGATTTTGATCAGCTCTCTCTTTTTTTTAATCAGGTTTCCATCTATCGTCTAGATTTCGATGCGCTTTGGGCGTCAGAGAGAAACTGCTGCACAACCAAATATCTTTTTTGTACAAATAAGGTTATTCACTGGCTGATTCAGAGTTGAATGTTTTTTTCGTGCTCTGGCCCGCTGCCTACAAGTGTTGGTTTTCCGCTTACAGTGAGCTTCTGGTTTCACCTCATGCCAGAGCAGTATGCAAATCTGCCAGCAGAGATTTGAAACTTGTAGCGACCAGCCTGTCACCTCGATTCATTTTCTTTAATCTAGATTTTTACTGTGAGCAAATGTAACTACAAGCAGTCTTATTCTATATTACAAACTTTATATGGAAATAGGAACTAGAATCAAAAGGAATGTGTTACGTTGTTGAATAGCTCTTCAAAATTTCTATTTATTTAATTTTTTTTTCCAGACATGCCACAGTATCATGAAGACAAAAGAGAAAATAAAATGTACCATTACGCTGGATAACATACTTCCTTGCATGTAGTTGTTTCACTTTTTGTACACAGTGTTAAATTGATAAAAGTGACAAATTTTGCTCATTCATCTACAGTGAATAACTCATAATGACAAAACATGTTTTTTTTTTACAAATGTAATAAAAAATCAAAAGTGGAAATTCCCATTCAAAAAAGCATTCAGACCCTTAATTCAATACTTTGTAGGAGCCTCTTTGTCAACTTTTACAGCTGAAAGATAGCATCAGATAAGTCTCCACAAGCTTTGCATGCTTGCAAACATTATGCAATTAATTAGCCTTTGCCACAGCAAAGGGTCTGACTATTTAGAGTAAAAATGCAGGTTTTATTCAATTAAAATTAAAGTTGGGATGGACAGTATTTTTTGGTGTCAGTGGGAAAAACTACATTTCAGCAAATAGTAACTCAGTTGGTTTGAGAGGGAAATAGATTTCTGCTCCTTCTCATGGCTTTAGAAAGTGTAATTGATGAGAGACTAAGATAAATAGCAACAAAGTCACCAGTGAGAGTAGGATGTGGTGGCTCAATGGGTTCAAGGGACCAGATTAGGTCTATCTCAGAAGTAGATGAATGCTGACTTTTGGTTTGACTATTTTTTAAAGTGCCTCCTGCGTGTCTCAGTACTCTGGTGGCAGTGGAGGTGGTGGTGGAGGAGTTCATGTTTTTGCTTGGTTATATTTCTTTAAATCACGATCGGTCAGTGCAGCCCAGGATACAGCAATGGTCCTGCAAAATAGTGACAGGGAATTGCTTTGATGGAACAATAGAAGAGCACAGTAATTAAAATGGCATAAGAACCAAACAAGTCTGCCTTATTGCCAAATCCTCAGCAAAAGTTCCATTTTCAGGGTGTAGGTTGCTGCTCAGAGTATGTTGTTGTTGTTTCCGGTAATGAATGGAGTTTGTGAATGGTAACACACAGATAGTGCAAATGGAGAGGAAATCTGTATGAGATGGCATGCTTACACCCATAGTCTACATCTGATGAGTCAGACCAATAATATTCTGATAAAACCATTTGACTTAATAACTTTCGTCATACCCAATGCTCAAGGCCTATAATTAAAATGTTGGTTAGATTAATCTCCTATGCTACTTCTGTTTTACACCACAAACATAGTAGTTTACACCTGCAGTCTAACCCACAGAACAATATTTTACAACAGTGATTGTCAGAGATATTATTTGTGAAATTAAATTTCTATCCAGCTATTTGTATATTCTAAGATATATAACAGGATACCGTATCTAATGTGTTGGATCATTCTATTTTCATTACTGGTATTCAAAAATAACACATAGAAATGATGATAAATAGGTCAGAGTCTAAGGGGTGTGTTTGTATTATTGATGTTTTAGATAAAAGATGAGTGCACTCATGTGAGCAGAGATTAACCGTAGTCAATGACTTATGAATGATGTGTGTTTATGTGCATTAACTCAACCAGAAATGATGATACTGAGGTTAGACTTGTTTCATATGTGGGGGGTTGTTAGTGTGCAGTCTTATGTTTTGTTTGTCCTTTTCTGTGTTCTTTTTTTTTTTTGTCGTTAGGCAGAACATCCAAAATTCTCACTTAAAAAACAAAAACAAAAGAGCGTTGGAAACAGTCATCTTTTACTGACGTAGGAGATATGGGAGGATACAGACAAAAGGTGAGCAATTCTTGATTTTCTGGCATCACACCTGCTGCTGTTCGTGTCTGCAATCGACTCTCTGAATCAGAGGTGAGAGTTTGACATAAGCACTTCATTCATTTCGAAATTAAGTTTCTCTCAAATTTCAAGTGGCTGCAAGTTTATTTTTGCACCCCGCCGGCAGAAAATGAAATCAGTGGTTTGAATGGGCTTAATCTTACTATACCAAAATTACCGCCTCGACTGTTGCTTTTATCTTTGTTTTCAATCTGTGAGGGGCCCTCATAACATGACTCGTCTTCATAGCCAACAGAATTACTCATGCCAGGTGAAAACCCCTCTCTCTTTCTCTTTCTGTGTGTCTTTCTGTGACCCAGTAGAGGCCTTCGCTCCTCCTTATTGACCTGGAGGACCACACGGGTGTCAGACCACCGTGGTGATAATGTCAGACCACCAGAGATGCTGAAGAGAACCAAAAAAATAGAAAAAAAGGGGGTCAGGAGAAGAGCAGAGAGGTGTGGAGAGAGTAGAGCTTCATTTGATTGGTGAGTGTAACTGAAAATCAGCCAAGCGGAGACCGGCTTACCAGTGAGCATCTGAAACCTAGTTACTGTACAGTCAGAGGGACAGACCCGACTCTTCATGTTCTACTTCACTGAACAACGTGGTTAACCAATCTGATGTAATACAGTAGCTTGAGCAGACATTGTGATGGAGATAGCATGCTAAAATACACATTGTGTATTTGAATGTGTGTTTTTATGTGTATGTGTGTGGCTTTATAAAGGCAGGCCAATGAAACAGAGAGAAATCCCAGATGGAGCTTCAGCGGAAGTAATATTTTCCTCACTGAACGTCACTGGGTGTCTTGAATTACAGCGCTGCCACCACTAAAATACAAATCATAAATATTCACGTCCATATTTTGTGTGTACTTCCATCATTCTGTTTTGTGTGTAACACATATTATTTGCACACTAATTGAGAGTGTACATTTGAATCTCGGATGAGTCGTCTGATGTGCATCCATGTGATTCGCGTACATGAGTCATGGGTGAAAACCCAGAGTCCCATGGTCCTCGTCTGGTACTAGGGGCCTCTCCCTGGGCTTTTTCGACAGGATATGGGAGAGCTGGGATAGCTTCTGTGGAATCTGTCTGCTATTTATGGCAAAACCTCCTCACTTCCTCTTACTGGCACTAACCTGACATCTGACTCACATGGATGCACCAGAAGGTAGAGCCTATAGACCAATATTAGAGAAGAAAGTAGGTTATAATAAGGGGATGTCCCCCAGCTGATTGCTCATAAAGCCCTAATTAGTTTAGTTACTGTTGTTACGCCTGTCAGGCTGTCAATGTACATATACAATTTACCAGTAGCATTGCTACGAGTAGCAACATTATTATTCAAACTACTGTTCTCATATGTAAGACAGGATCAGTATGTGACGCTCCTCTGATACACAGACTTACATGTGTAGCCAACAGAAGCCCATCACATGCTAATCTTTTGCCTCATTTCCGCATTAGTCCATGTCAACTGTTAACTGGAATGCCATTCTTTCCTATGGGAACGCCCCTTATCGCCAGTGTGTTATTGAAACACATTTTGGACCAGAATTTGCCTCGTATACGATGAAAAATCTGCAACACGTTAGCGGGGTTGACAGGCTATTTACCTGCTTCACTATGTTGCCAGTCAAACTGTGTAAATGCACAGTTAAAAAGTAACTTGTTTTAGCGAGGTTAAAACAAAATAGATGTGCAACAAACTGTATTTAGTTACACACAGTTCATTTATATGTCTTTTGTCAAAAAAACTTTTACAAGCTGGCTCCACACCTGGCAGGCCAACCTCCTCACTTACTGCGAACACCAGCTAGCAGCTTGTCAACAGCTAACTCCTAGCTAGCTAGTAGTTGTTCTTAAAAAAAGGCAGCAAAATTTTAATAAAGAATTTTTTTTATTCTGTTGAAACTACTTAAACCATTTCGCTGTAGCTTAGGTTGCTGTATTTTGTATTAGCTTCAGTGTTTTAAAACTTAATTTTACTATTGTTTAACTGCTAGCTTAGCTCACTTCACTTTTCTAAGTAGCTGCTCAAAAACTGTAGCTTACAATAATACCAGTGGCAGATTTTCTCCTCAAAATTCTGGCAATTTTTTTTGGAACAATTTAATCTTGTTTACAGATTAAAACTGTTGTTAGTAGATGATATCAATGTAGTATCAATGGCTAGCCGTGAAAGCTAATGCTGACTTTTCAATGTTTGTAACATTAACAAAGCTAATTAAATGTAATTAAAATATTTGTTATAACCATTGGATGTTTTGAAAACTGCTCTGGACAAGCAGCAGGTTTTTTTTTGGTTTAGTCTCTCATGTTCATACTTGTAAATTTAAATTTTTTGACAAAAGGATTTGACAAAGAGTTGATGATAAGTTTGGCTGGAGTTAGTGGAGCTAGCCCAGAGTTCATGGGGAGATTTGTGATGTATAAACATGGTTGTCTTGCCTCCGACAAAATACACAAACCAAGCATGGATGGTGCAGGAAAGAAACCCACTAAGTTAATCTGTCAGTGACAGCATCTGGCTGCTCCTTGGTGGGGTTATTTATTGCATGTCTGTAGAGTTGTCCGTATTTTCAGTCAAATATCTGCATATGCTTTACAGATGTTCACGGGACAATGAGAGATCAGCTGAACAGCTAATCCGAGTCCAAAATCCCTTCTTCTGTTTTTTTTAATGCTGATGTGTTGTTTCCATGCAACCTGTGTTGCTACAATAATGTGACCTATAAAAGAAGTTTTTACCGTTTTGAGTCCTCACAAACTCACACACTCATGCACCACAGTCATGATGTTGGTTAAGTGTGTGAGGGTTTAGTGATTAGGCCTTAAGGTGAAGGCTGGGTTTTGGACTGGGTGGGTTTTAGAAAATGGTCAAATGTACCTGGATCTGTTTAAATGTCCTAAGTTGCTTTTCCCTTTAAGATTATTTTCAGAGTAGATTTGTGTTATAGTGGTGTGTGTGAGTGAGTGAGTGAGTGAGTGAGTGAGTGAGTGAGTGAGTGAGTGAGTGAGTGAGTGAGTGAGTGAGTGTGTATGTGTGCACGTGTGATAGTTCCAAACTTATCAAGGGGGGAAGGAAGTAATAAAGAAAGATGAGTGGAGAGGATGGATATACAGACAGATAAGACTTTATAGCTCTGTAGAGGAAATGCAGGCAAAGCCATAGGAGTTGTAAAGAGGAAAGACTTCCTTTGGAAATGACTTTTTAGAATCTTCTTCTTCCCTGCTGTGAAATCACAAGGCTCTGCATTAATGACCTACACATGCACAGATATTAAAATCATTATGGCAATCATGTGGCGTACCCTCCTTCTCTCTTTCTTCCTCTCGCTCCTCCTCTGAATCAGCCACTCCAGGCCGCAGCTGCCAGCTTCTAATGACTTCCAGATCTCCATCTCTTCCTCCCTTCATTCCCCGTCTCCCTGCTTTTCTGCAGCGTCTCAGATGAACGGGCCAAAGTGGAAGTGGAAATCCGCTGTACTTCAGCCAGTGAGTCAGCTAGCAAAGCACCCGTTTGAAGGAAAACCACAGGCAGGGGTTGGGAGAAGTAATGGATTTTGTTTTTCATAAATCACGTAGAGGTTGTTGAGGGTTTTTTATATATATATATATTTCAAACGGAAGGCCTTTGATGAGTGTATTAGTTAAATATGTGTGTTTATGCACAAGGGAACCCGTTCAGAGAAGTGCTGTTGAAGTTATTTACCTTTACTGGAAACTGGAAGAAGCTTGTGTGTAATTGCTGTGGGACAGGATTTGTGCTTTTAACTTAATGCAGGCTTAATAATGTGGCATTAAAAGCGTGTGTGTGTGTGTGTGTGTGTGTGTGTGTTTATGTATTG
>OMNN01098483.1:1557-13663 GCA_900302755.1 Chromis chromis
ATGATGAGTTTTATTTTTAAAATTGTGACTGTTTTTAATGAGAAATAGAAAAACAGAAAAATCTAATCCTGGTGTTGATAAAAGACTACGGAAGCCCTAAACGGCCATGGGGCAACTTAATTTTTTCGCTCCGTTTTCTCGACAAAACGTGATAATTCTCCGTTTTCTCATTATATAATTTTGTCGTTATCCCGCGATAACAAAATCCGTTATGTCATGACAAAGACAAAATTATCTTGTTTTCTCAAGAAAACTAAATCGTTTTCTTGTTATAACGAGTTCATTTTCCGGTGAGGTACAAAGCCAAACCGACCCGCCAGACCAGAAGGTGCTCTGCTGCTGCTGAACACTACCAACTGAAGCCAGGCCTGGATGTTTGCAAAAGTACAAACAAACACATGAACAGGCTTAACTTACCTCATTAGAGTGTGCAGCTGCAGTAGAGCACGTCCAGGCCTGGCTTCAGTCGGTAGTGAGCAGCGGCAGCAGAGCACCTTCTGGTAACGACAAAATTATGTCGTTATAACGAGAAAACGGAGCAAAAAAATTAAGTTGAACCATGGCCGTTTAGGGCTTCCGTATGAAATAGAGAAAATCACCAAAAGTTTAGATTTAAGAAGCTGAAACTGGTGAATTTTGGCCATCTGTGTTCGATAAAAGACCACATTTTTAGTGTTTTGTATGTCAAAATATGGTTAACATCACCAGCTCCAGTACAATCTTAAAAGAAATCCAAGTGACCGATTCTCAAGATCAACATTTAATGACTTAGATAAACCTTTTAATGGGTTGAGTTGACATAATATTGTTGGTAATGGTATCAACTTAATATTCTGTGTAATTTAAACTCAAATTTCTACATTAGTTGATTATTTTTCAGGTTGAACAGCTAATTTTTGGGCTATACAATGTTTGAAAATACCGGAAAAATGTCCATGATTTGACCAAAATTCAAAGATATTCCATTTACAATGATATAAAATAGAGAAAATCACCAAAATTTTACATTTAAGAAGCTGAAACTGGTGAATTTTGGCCATCTTTGTTTGATAAATGACTTAAACGCTTCATTTAAATGCCAAATTTTAGTTTTTTTCTATGTCAGAATATGGTTAACATCACCAGCTCCAGTACGATGTTAAAAGAAATCCGAGTGACTGATTCTCACCACTTATAAATAAACCTTTTCAGTTATTGTGTTGGGTTGGTTTGACATAATAACGTTACAATAACTTAATATTGTGTGTAATTTTAACTAAATTTTTTGCATTAGTTGATCTCAAACTAAATTTAAGTTGAAATATATGATATAATTTGCTTTACAGCTTTGGGTTTTTTTAGGATTTCAAGATCCCTCCTCGACCTACTGAGCATTGGAGCAACTTAATTGTTCAATTTGACGAATGTAAAAACTTCATAATGATGATAATTAAGTACAGAATACTTAAAAATGTGAAAAAACAGAGATTGTGCTGGAAAACCTGATTCCCTTAACTCATGAAGCTTGTTGGTGGAACTTAATTTCATTAACAGACTGATGCAAACTCTTGTTTTTGGTGCATAAAGTGCAATAAAAGCAGCGTGTGGAGCCTCTTGTCACAGCTGGGCGTGGCCTTTATGCTAAAGCCCACCTTACATTACATTTACTTTAAACTGCATTCACAGCAGCCTTCCGGAAGCTGCGTGGGCGTCACGTTTCACCTTCATCTTTTACCTCCAACCTGACTCAGGGACACACGTTTCTGTTTTCTGTTGAAGCTGATAGATTTTAGCTGACGTTGCCAAAGCTCGGAGCCACAAAGCAGCTGACTCGGAGGCCCCTCATACCCCGATATTGAATCACCATCTGATTAAGTCCATTCATGTACAGTTAACTGAAAGTGTCTTTGTTCGGTGCCCCCGCACTCCTGACCCCGGCCGCAACTTGATGCAGTTTGAAGGCCGAGGAGCCGAGCACCATGGCGTTGTGTTTTGTGAAGATGTCGCAACTGAAGTGTCACAAGGCTTGTTTACTCGGTGTGACTGACGGTAACTCACATGCTCCTACATGGGCACGGAAGAATAGCTGCAGATGCGTTCGTGAGTCATGTTTGTTTCCTGTAAGAAGGCTGAGCTCTCCCCCGCGTTATCGATTTGTACCACACTGTAACCCCAATTACACCAGTGAGGCTGATGAGTTTGAAGCCTGTACAAGAAGAAGAGGGATGAAGATGAGCATGAATAACAAAGAAGAAGAAGATGCAGCAGCCCACGGTGGAAAACCAAACGACTCCAAACAGAAAGATGAGGGTATGAAAAGGGAGAAAGAGAGGGAGATCTCTCTAATTGGAGTGGATAGACAGCGAGGCGCATGGCTCCCTCCAGACCATTAGAGAGGCCCGGGTGGAGAGGGTTTGTTCCCAGGAGGAGAGAGCTTGTCTTATGCTCAGCCATGGGGAAAAATCTGGCAGGGACTCTGATGAGTGGAGGGAAGCCAGGGGAGAAGATGGGCCCCATTGTCCTGTCTGGCTGATGAGGAAGAAGAAGGGGGACACTCGGCGGCGGCAGCGGCAAAGACGAAGAGGAATGAAAGACGCAGACGAGTCGAAGGGGGAAGGAAGACGCTCGAAAGATGCGAGAGGAAAAGGAGTCAGGAAGTGAAAGAGAAAGAAGGGAAGAGAAAAAGTGAGGAGAGTGGAAACGGGGAGGGAGGGATAAGGGGGGGAGGAAGAAAACAGGAAGAGAGTTATAATGCTGCAGTCGTCTCTGTTTCCTGTGTCCCTCGAGTGAGCCGTCCTGATTGGTCGGTCCGGGCGCCGATGGGGGAGAGTTTATATCACGGCTCATTCTTCTGGAAGGAGACAGTTGTGAATCGTGGGATCCTGCTTTGATAAGGAGAGTTTGAGGACGAGGTGGTGATCGAGAGCTGCAGCACGTCGCAACATGCAGCTTCTGAAATAGACTACTGAAGTTTCCATTGTAGTTCAGCTGAAAGAGAAAAGTTATATAGAGTATACAAGAGAAGCAAGTACACCCATGTGCAAAAAAAAAGTATTTGTAAGCTGACACGTAGAGTATTTCCTCTTACGAATGATCAAAAATAAACACTTTATAAAGACTATATAGAAAATTCAGGTCCCAAATTAGAAACCCAGTGCAACAAAAGTGAATCCACCTGTCCACCTGTCCACCTTTCCAATCAACCTAACTGCATGAACTTGGTTCTAAAATTAGCTATAAACAGCTGAACTTTCCTAGTTTGGGACCTATGGACTGCTTCTATCTGCAAGTCTTCATCATGGCTCCACATGGAAAAATTGATTGTGAGACTTTATAAAGATGGACAAAGATACATCTACTAGAAATCAGTGAAACACAGTTGCAGCAGTAATCAGGAGGTATAGAAGGAGCCATAGTACCACTAATCATGGCTGCAGTGGTCGACCTCCTAGAATGACTCCATGGACAGTGAACTACTTTCGCAATCTAACAGGTTTCTATGACAAAATGAGCTGTGAACACCTGAACCTTCTCAGTTTTGGACCTATGAGCTGTGTCTATCTGCATGCCTTCATCATGGCTCCATATGGAAGAAGCCGGATGAATGTTGGGAGCACATTCTTTGGTCAGATAAGACCACAATAAATTAGTTGGGCTCAGATGGAGTCCTGCATGTTTAAGCCTGACCAGGACTACCACAGTGAAGAAAGGAGGTGGGAGTGTGATGATATGGGGCTGCATGAGTGCAAAAGGTGTTGGGGAGATGACATTTATAGATGCACCATGAATGTCTGAGGAGAAAACTATGATCTGGACAAGTATTTCGCCCGACTTGAATCCAATAAAACACCTTTGAGGTATTTAAAGTAAAAGGTGGAGCAACACGACCCCTCCATAACAACACACCTCTGCAGAAATCTGGTATCGTCCATGCTGAGGAGGATTGATTCCTGTTGTTCATATTTAACATATTAGCAGTGATTTCCGGATCATGTCTGCGTTGCTTTTGATATGTTTCTTCTTTCTCACATTTACATGTGATGTAACTTCAAAGCTCTGGAATTAAAAACCAAATCCGTCCAAACAGCAAACTGCTGCAAGCCTCTACGTTACAAGTTGGGAACCAGCTCTGGTATTCTGGCACTAATCCTGGTGCATCTTACATGATCCACTTCCTCTCCTGTCTTGCTTCTTTTACTGCTTCCTTTTTTTTTTCCTCCGTAGCTTCGGTTGCTATTCTTACTCTGCCGTGGGTTCTCGCTTGTGTTCTTCAAAAGCAAACTGTTTGAGGTTTATTTGGACGAGGTGGTTGCATGTTTGCATGTCTGCTGCTGCTGTTGGATGCAAAATGACCAACCCTAATCACACAGTGTACATTATTCACATTACACAAAGGAAACTGTGAGGCTCAGATAACCGGACGTGGCCGCACCTGCAGCGCCTGTTAACTCCACAACTCAATAAGTCACTTAAAGTATTGCAGAATTCAATTTAATAAAATAGTATATCCATATTGCTGTAATGCTATCAGTGGATATAGCATGGACCTGGACACAGAAATGTGGTCCATGTTTAATTCCAGGTCCAATTTAATTGTTGATTGATCTGTTGATTATTTTTTAGATTAATTGATGAGTTGTTTGGTCGATAAATGTCAGAAAAGTCAGTTTATCATCACAGATAAGGAACAAAACACAGAAAAAGATTCACATTTAAGAAGCTGGAAGCAGGAAATTTAGACTTTTTTCAGATAAATTACTGAAACCAAAAAATCAATTGTTAAAATAGTTGGCTATTAATTTAATAGTTGATGAATTGATCGCTGCAGGTCCAGTCCATGTGATTCTCGGCTGTTTAGGTGCTAATTGCTAACCAACCAGATATCTCGCTGCTTTTTCGGTGCATTAGGACTTTAGTTCCAAACGTTCTGACGAAGCATCATCACCATCATCACCACCTCCCATCATTTGAACTCATTTTAAACAAGATATTATTTAATTAATGATAGTAGGTATGCACAATGTTGGATTTTTGCAGATATTTGATATTTTCTAACTGGTATATGTGAGTAATTCCCAATAACCTGAAAACCATTTGTCATATTGGGCTTTAGGAATCAATAATCATAATTTTTTTAAACTTTTTTCTGACATTCTATAGATCAAACAACGAATCAATCAATCGAGAAAATAACTGAAAGGTTAACGTACGACCTAGTTGTAGCTCTAGCGTTAAATTAATTTCAGTTTTATTCATTCTGCACGTCATCTCAAGGCCATTCACATAGTGAAGTCAAGACCTTTTATAAATGTATACAGAGAGAAATAAGACTTCAACTTAGACTAAGATTTATTTTTATGTAATAATTTCAAACAGAAAAAAACTTTTAGCCTTACAGATATTATATATATACCGACGATGTGTTATTATTCATCTCTAATGAATAACACTAAAGTAAATATAACAGTGGACGTTGAAATATTTTCCTCATAAACATTTAATTCCCATTTCAGCCATTTATCCATCTTTTCAATGATTTCTCTTTGCTTCTGTCGTCGCTTTCAGTTTGTTTTTTATGCAGTCTTGGCTGCAACTCGTCGTGTTCCCATGTTATAGTTACATAACTTGATATATGCACATAATTTTCCAGTTCACAACACAAGTCATCCCAGTTCAAGGCCTTACAATCCTCTATTATAGATGCATAGATGTAGAAGCCCAATGATTCTTAACTTACCTTATGCACTCCCCAGCAGCTGTTGAAGTAGCCCCTGAGTTACAAATACTGGCTTTTAGAGCATGTTAGCTTCAGATCCAGCTACATTTTTTCACCCCACGTCTCGCCCTCCTTCCTGTTCCAGGTCGGCGATAAGGTGATGGTGCTGAACCGCTTCGGCCTGTGGCAGGAGGTGGCGGTGGCGCCGGCCAGCCACACCTTCCTCATCCCAGAGGGGATGAGCTTCGAGGAGGCGGCAGCGCTCCCTGTCAACTACATCACCGCCTACATGATGCTGTTCGACTTTGGCAACCTGCGGCCCAACCAGAGCGTCCTGGTCCATGCTGCTGCAGGTACGAGGTCTTTACTTCTGTCAGTGTTAGATAAAGAACGGATCCATTGAGGGTCTTTTAATTTGAAGTGATGATGTGATTCAATATAAGCTGGTTAATTATTCATGCACTGTGGCTGTGGCTGGTTTAATACAAGTTAAAGTTTCACCTTAGCGTGAAGAAGCCTATGATTCTGCTTTGAACTCTGTACTTCTGCAGCCAAACAGCTGAGTTTAAATCCTCTGCAACACTGCAACTCATAGATTCATATTACTGCATGAAGGAAGCACCCAGGAATGTTTTCAGCTTCTTCCTCCCCTCCTGTTTATGCATTTCTTTTCTATATGATTTATGGCTGCTGGAGAAGGTCCCGCTCTCGGCTTGTGTTTGAGATATTGGCCCAGGGTTGCAGCTTTCTACAGTAACTCTGGAGCACCTGCCACCTGCAGGCCGAGTTCAGAGCGAGTGGGTGGGAGGATAGATGGGGACTGAGGGAGTAAAAGCACCTGTTTTGGGGCGTGAAGCCTGAGAGCATTTGATTCTTCTGCTGTGTTTACACCGAATCAGGCCAGCTGGAGAGAACAGGGGAGCGCATTAGCCAAAAAATCTCTCAGCTCTCACTTTTCCCACTTTTATTGTGCAGAGGGAACAAAAAGGGATCCCTCTGAGTGTGGGTGTAGTCGGCCGGAGCCCTCGAGACTGAAAACTGACAAAGAGCTGTGGGAGGCTGCGGCACAGGTGGATGTTCCCCCCCGCTGACAATGAATGAATCCGTAAGAGTACTGCAGGACTGAGTGATAGGCAGCATAGTTGTGGGACTGGTGGTCCGCGAGAGGAATCCCAAGCGTTTGCATTCATCACATCATCCCATTGATGTCACCGGTCCCTGCGTTAGCTATAAGAGGAATGCAGTGGAAGTGTGCTGCGAGACGTTTCCCTGCCGGCTGGGTCGTTTCTGGTTTCTCAGGGCGTCCTGCCAGCGCCGCCTCGCCAGCTGTCCGGACATCAGGATTGTAGAAGCACAACACTGAGGCTACGACGAAACCATTTGCTCGACAGTCTTGCCTGCACTCTGTCACTCTTTGCATGTGTAAATGATTATCTCCCAGCACTGCTCTGCTAGTAGTCGTATCCGTAGATGAGGTGTTACCAGAGTGAGATCTCGTGTTTGCGTCAGTCAGAAATGTCTCCTGATGTTCTCTGATGAGGCAGATCAAAGGTTTCTGCGGTGACGGACCACAGAGGAGAGGCTGTCATTGCTTCTGTCCTTTCAAGTCGGAGATTTTCTTTAGGGCAGCTGTGGCTCAGGTGGTAGAGCGGGTGGTAGACCGGGTTCGATCCCCGGTCCCCCCACATGCTGAAGTGTCCTTGGGCAAGACACTGAACCCCAAGTTGCTCCCAATGGCAGATTTGCGCCTTGCATGGCAGCTCTGTCGCCATTGGTGTGTGAATGTGTGTGTGAATGGGTGAATGCGAAACACATTGTAAAGCGCCTTGGGTACCGCTAAGGTAGAAAAAGGCGCTATATAAGTGCAGACCATTTACCATTTAATATTACGGAGGAGACTGGAGCCGGAGCTGCATATATTTCTAGCTTCATGTCACCAACAAGCTACAACAAGCTGTTAATTAGCACTTAATCATTTGTAGCATAAACACAAGTTTTTACATTCGTAAATTATTAAGTTGCTCCAATGTTCAGCGGGTAGATGGACGGACCTCAAGGTGCAGAAAGATGAAGTTACATCAACTTGAATTTAGTTTAAAATCAATTAACACAGAAATTTTTGCTTAAATTCGGTATAATAGGTTGATGCAACGTTATGATGTCAACCAAACCCATCGAAATAAGGTTCATAAGGTTTATCTGAATCAGTGAAATGCGTTTAATTAAATGCTAGGAATAGCTCCCTTTGATTACTTTTTGGAGTGTACCGGAACTGGTTATTCCACTAAACACTTCAATGTAATATTTAAATGAAGTGTTTAAGTCTTTTATCAGTTTGAATTACACACAATATGAAGTTATTACAACTTTCTTATGTTAAACCAACCCAACAAAATAAGCGAAAAGCTTTATTTACATCAGTAAATTTGATTTTTTAGCCTTCAGCCATGCATTAATTAAGTGGTGAGAATTGGTCACTCGGATTTCTTTTAAGATTACTCTGGAGCTGGTGATGTTAACCATATTTTGACATACAAAACACTAAAATCTAATATTTAAATGAAGCGTTTAAGTCTTTTATTGAACAAAGATGGCCAAAATTCACCAGTTTCAGCTTCTCAAATGTAAAGATTTGGTGATTTTCTCTATTTTATATCATTGTAAATAGAACATATTTGAATTTTGGTTACAAAAAGTATTTTAGAGCATTTTATAGTGCAAAAATGAGCTTTTCAATCTGAAAAATAATCAACTTATGTAGAAATTTGAGTTTAAATTACACACAATATTTAGTTGATGCCATTACCGACAATGTTATGTCAACTCATCATTGTAAAATCTTTGCGTTTTGGTCAGAAAAAACAAGCAATTTATAAATCATAGACTCTTGTAATCTGCATTTTCCAACATTTTGTTTAGCTTTTCAGTCGTAAAAGGTCACTGCTACTAAAAATGCGCATTGGTTGTAGCTTTGCAGTCGTGTAATCTGAAGGCATGGTTCCCTTTTTTGGCTTTAAATGAAGCAACAGGCTGTTTTCCACTGCAGGAACTTAGTTTAATGCAGCCTTTTGTGCATGTTTTACTTCTTTTATAACACATTTTACCTTTTAGTAAAAAACAAACAAACTTGCAGCTCCTGTGATTTAGATATTGCATTTTGCTAATATTTTCATTAATGGCTCACCCCTTCCTCTTTACTGTCCATCCTCTACTATATTATAATCTCCCATTGGTAGCTTTGACCCAGTAACCCAACAGAATCTTCCTTAATGCAAGTTTAGTTCAATATCTATTGTGTGATAAAGCAGTTATCACAAGTTAAATAAATAAACCTAGAATAATAAGAAATAAACTAATTCCAATGATAATCGGACCTTTCTGCAAACAATCGTTGGCGCTCAGACAGGTCGGTTATTGACGGCTAAAGAGCAGCGTCTTTTCTAAGTATTGCACAATTTGCAATCAAGTTAAATAAATAATAATACAGTAATAATAAATAAACCCTCGATCAGATATGCTGCACAACAAATTACAGCCTTTGCACTGTTTGGATCTGCTAATCTAAGCTATTATCATCCTCAGTTAACTCATTTTAAAATAATTTATTCGACTGTAAGGCATCACTGGTATCTTCTGCAGTTTCTTTTTAAGCATCACTCCATGATTTGATCTCTTTTCCACAAGAATTTGGAGTCAGAGTGAGTCCCAAGCGACATGCATGACTTGTATTTCAGTTTTGAAACAATAATTACTCTGCCCACAGCTCCAGTCAACTCCCTGTTTAACCAACACACAGTCACACATGTGGTTAACCGGTTTCTCTGCACCTCATCAGACTGTCTCAGGACAATCCACTGCTGCATGTACAAGTCGTATCTCCGGCTAGCGGCTTTCCAGACGTGCCTGCACAACGCCGCATTCCTGCCGCATCAGTTTATGTTGAGCAAAGATAAAACCGCGTTTTCATGAGATTAGCTGTTTGCTCAGGAGCAGCAGCAGGAAGCAGATTTGTTTTTCAGCCTTGGTCGCTTATTATGACTTAAACCGTTTTTATTGAAGGTCCAGATCAACAGCTTCTTATCGCAGCAGCCGTGGACTCTCAGTTTGAAGAGTAATTTACTTTCCACTGCCGTAAATCTTTCCATAAGTACGTCTTTCTAGTGGAAATGTTCGAGATGTTCATCCTCTGCTGGTTATTCTCATAATAAGCATCTAATTTAATCACTTTTGGACAATAATCAGCCTCATTTCAATCACTTTTAGGTTTGTGTCCCCAAAGACCTCATGGTTAAACAGATAATTCATTTTGCATTGATTAGAAAATGCAAAAATAACCTAATTACATCACTTTAAACAGGTGGTGACACTTCTATCAACATTTGTTCGTAATCTTGTGAACCTGCAATTAATAAATATGAATTTGTTTTCAACTATAAAAGGCATAAAATCAAATTTCAGTCTCAGAGATTTACAATATGAACAATTGCAGAAAACAATTGCAACTTTACACAGAAAACACAATATACAATAACACAAATAACTTTTTTTTTCTCAAATACATTGATTTCATGAGTATATGTGCACAGAAAATATGAAGCAACCATAGTGTAGAATAGATTACCAGCAGAGAATCCAGGAAGTTACCGGCCCCTGCCAAGAAATAGTCCATCAAATTGGTTTTTATAGAGATGCAAAGTGAGATTTAAAGAGGTTTTGGAAGGTCGGACAAATATCAAGATGGACAAACCCTCTGTGACGTCAACCATAGGTTTCATAGGTGAGTTCCAGTTGCCATATTAAACACTCTGTCCCAACTCATGGAATGTCAAATGCCAAGAATACCAGGACGTGCTACTTGCTGCATGCTTTCCTGGTGTTTCCGACCCACAATCCCCTGCAGCAGAAGACGTTATGCTGTCTCGAGATCGCACAACCATGTGATTTAACGTCACAAACTGCGACGAATATGTGAACAAGCTTAAGGCGCAGCAGTTCTATGCATTAAAACAGTATGCGCCTTGTGAGGGCAGCTGTAATGTGGACTGAAAGGAAAATGTATGCGATTCAGAAGGAAGGACAAGTGTGGTGGCTCCAGTTGTCATCATCTCCTGACTCCTCTGAACTCCAGGCTAATTGGAAAATGAGTAAATAAGAGGAGCGCGATCGCAGCTGAAGTGGGTCGTGCACAACTTTAAACCTTAATAGACTTTAAACTGGTGAGTTATATTAAAATTTAAACCCTTTATAGTTGTCATGAACCGTTAAATTCACCACAGGGACCAAAACTGCTCTTGTACCAGGCTGTAAACATGTTTATCTCTGCTGTGAAGTTGGACATTTTAACATGGAGGTCAATGAGGATTGACTTGCTTTTGGAGGCAGCCTCTAGTGGCCGTTTGAGGAACTGCAGTTTGCCACTTGGTTGGAGAGAGCCAAGCTAGCCGTTTCTCTCTGTTTATAATGCTAGGCTAAGCTAACTAGCTGCTGGTTTCAGTTACATATTTACTGTACAGACACAGAAACACAATCAATCTTCTCATTGAACTTGACGTTAAATGTAAATTTCCCAAAATTAGTTTCAGGGAAAGTGTAAATCTGTATTAACCCTCTATGCAGTTTCTTTGCTCCAGTCACATTTTTACTCCCTATGGGTTCATTTTTCACTGCAATCTAAAGTCCTGCACCTCTGTGGAAACAGAACAACCATGAAGAAGGAGAGAGAACTCAGAAAAGTCACATTTAGAACGCCATAAATTATAATAAACGAAAAAATGAAAGTTGGATTTCTTTTAATATTTATTTTACAAAAGATTAAGCAAACCTGGAATCAACATGTACAACATTTTTCCAAGTGCCCACATGTGTTACCGATACTGGAAAAAATGTTGACCCTACATACTATAGGTGTTTAACTACTTACATATTTTATCTGCTCTCATACTTGTCTCTTATCTGCTCTGTGTAAACACTGCCTGCAGTTCAGCCGAAAAATTCCTGGAATTTTTGTCACATGACTTTTGGTCGCAGCTGTGTCACTCATGGCATCATAGTTGCACAGAGGAAGCAAAAATTATTTTTTTTTTACGGAATCTGGTTAGAGCAAATTAATTATTTTTTAGAACATTTTTAAATGAGACATGGAGAATACAGGGATTTTTGAGCTCAGGTTCAGTTTTCCGACTCATAGATGAATAGTTTGTGGTTTTACAGTTTCGGGCTCTGATAAATGTTTTATTTAATTTATTTATTTTAACGATAACATGCATTTTAAACCCGCTGGTGGGGTTTTAGGGTTCAAAGGGTATAAGACTGTAAAATTACACATTTTTTACTATATTTAAATTCTTGTTTAGAGCTCCCATTGTTAAGGTTTTACATCAGCATGACCAGTGAAAAATTCTACTGTATTTA
>OMNN01098485.1:24794-48137 GCA_900302755.1 Chromis chromis
GCTCTGCTGACTCACTTGGTGTATTGCTTGTATTTGTTGTTTATCTTGCTAGTCTTTTTTTTTTTTTTTAAATATATATTTTTGCACATCGTTTTGTCAAACACCTTTAGCCGTATTTCACATGTTGTCTTTACTTCCATCTTAGATTCTTTACGGTTGTAGTTGGTTGTAAGTCATCTCTTCTCTTGTCTGCTCTTCAATCCAACTGTCGGACAGATAATAGAGCAATTAGTTTGTTTCTTTGCACACTTCTCACTCAGGCTTTTACCAGACTGGGGATTATGTTAATTGCAAGGGCACATTTGACTCCAAGCAATAAAACACACATGTTTGTACACATGCACACTCAAAAAGTAAGAATAATCCACTCTGGTTTTAGCAAAGGATGCAGAATGAAAAACAACTCTATACTGAGAGTGGGTATGTGACCTATCAGAAGTTGTGATCTTCACTTGCTGAAAGTTGTGTTTACTACTGACTGTGTGCGGCTCCGATGCCAACAGTCGTCGTCTCATGGGGTCACTAATGCAACTGCTGGAGCTGCTTTTCATTTCACACAAGGCAATTGTTTATCCAATGTTTACAACCCCTTCTCACCTCTGTCTCGTCACTCCTTTTTCTCTCCCCATCTCATTCTTTTCTCCTCATTTTTTTTCCGCGTCTTTGTTCTCTGTTGCTCCGTCAGCTGTCTTACCAGTAATGGAGTGGTTGTCAACCCTGGTTCGCTGTATGTGACAGGTGTGTGGTAAGTGCTTCATGTTGCCTATCATTGTTCCTGTCACCACTGTCTCCTCTGCACTCACAGTGCCTCACATCCAGATGGGGAAAATTCATATCAACACACTCAGATTTATTTGTGATTGGCTGCTTGTACGCCCGCTGCTCGGTAATACACCCAGGCACACAGGAAGTAAATTATATGAAGGACGCAGATAAATAAAAAGCTGTTATATACTGAATCATACCACGACTTTCTACTTTATAAATCTATCAACTGCAAGATTGAAAAGTACTCTGTTTCCTGGGGACTATTTTCCATCATCATCTGTCCAGACACCCAGAGGGTTTGAATATATTTTACAAGCTCCGCAGCAGCCATCTAGACTTTATGGAAAACTGGCCAACTTCATCAGATGAGAGTTTTTTTAATAAGAATCTACCAAAAACAACATCATGGATGAATAATTTACCTTGAGCTTTACAGATAAATCATGCAGCTTTTATCTCCACAACCACTCTCATTTAGAGTCTGCTCACTTGATTGTACCCACTAAGTGCCCGTTGCTGCTCTCTCTACTATCTCTTCTTATTTCCTGTTAATGATATTGTGTTCTGCTGTCAAGAGGCAGCATGCAATTTTGGGATCTCGCATTCCTGCATCGATTCTGACTCTCCACCTGTGCAATTATAACTATTAGGTGTGCACCACTTTATCAGCAAGACAACAGGTTGTTGTTTGGTGGTCGGTAATAGACCTCAATGTCAGTTTGAGAAGTTCATCCTTCTGCTGTATTGCTGCAAATATTTGCTGCAGAGTAAGAAGGCTGCTCATCTATTCATACTTTGATACAAACAACAAGTCCTCCAAACTAAATGACCATTTACCCTGTCCATACTGTCTGTTAAGATTTATATTTGAAATAACATATAGGAGGGGTTACACTTTAAAAGGACAGACAAAATCCACATAAGGAGGCATAGGTCAAAGGGCTGTCACCCAAGAGACTGAGGTTTTTGTCCCATGTGCTATCTTTTTGCTTTTGTATTTATGTGTATATTTGTGTAGCGCATGTAGCATATCATAACGTACCGCAGCATATCGTAGTGTAGTGTAGCATTGTGAGTGTAGCATAGCATATCGTATCATAGTGTGGCATAGCATAGGATTGCATTGCATATTGTATTGAATCGTGACATAGAATATCGTAGTATATCATAGCGTATCGTAGCATATGGTATCGCATTGTAGCGTTTCATATTGTAGCGTTTCATATTGTAGCGTTTCATATCATAGCGTAGCATATCGTATCGTACTGTAGTATGTCATATAGCGTATCATATCATAGTGTATCGTACTGTAGCATAGCATATTGTATCATATTGTATGGTATCATATTGTATCTTTTCCTTTTTTTTCACTTAAGTTTCACTGTAATTTGCTCTTTCATTTTTCATGTTTCACTCATGTCATTTGATTTAGGCACTAAAACTACTTGTTTCTGTTGTTGAAAAGATCATGGCTTCAAGTAAAATACAGTCCATCCTTCCAGACGTCCCTCTCACTAGCAGCGTCTTCCAGTTCCTCCTGGGGGATCCCAAGGTGTCCCCGGGCCAGAAGAGATATGCAAACCCTCCAGTGAGTTCTGGGTCTGCCCTGGGGTCTGTTTCCATTTGGACATGTCTGGAAAACCTCCAAAGGAAGGTGCCTAGGAGGCATCCTAATCAAACAGAACCAAACAGATTCTGCTGGTTTGTTTTGAGGCAAAGGAGCAGCAACTCTACTCCAAGATCCCTCAGGATGTCTGAACTCCTCACCCTATCACTTAGCCTAAGCCCAGCCACCCAAAGGAGAAACCTCATGTAGGCTGTTTGCATGTTCCATCTCATTCTTTTTTAGTCACTACCAAGAGCTCATAACCATAGATGAGAGTTGGAACATGAATCCACTGGTAGATTGAGAGCTTTGCCTTCTGGCTCAGCTCCCTCTTCACCATGGCAGTCCAGTAAAATACCATCTAAGTGAAGAAGGTTAAAATACACCCTTTCACAGCCACATGATAGAAAACTACCTCTTTCAGATCAAAAGGGTGACAAGTTCCTCTCCATCTAAAGGTGATAGCACCTGTGGAGATTTACGACGTGCAAAAACACTGACATCAGCATGGAATCATTTGATGAAAACTTGTCATCAGGAGGACAAATATCACTTGTGTGCTGGTCCCAATGTGCCAATGGACCTCAAATAACCACAATAGCAATGAAGCTCATTTTTTTAATGCTGTAATTTGTATTATTGTCCTCCTGGCAATCAAACCTTATTTGATGTCTCTCCTCAGTCTTTTCCACCTACTGGGTCCCTCACTGTTGTCCATTTTATGTTCCATCCTCTTCTCTCTGCACAGATGGTCACAAATGGGAGGGTAGACCTGAATATAAAAATGCAGAAACATAATAAATGCAGAAGCTCCATAAAGGACATCATTTTACGAGTATAAAAATGATGTGACTTATGACTTCACAGTCACCAGATCTCAACTCAAATGGACGTTTATGGCACAATTTAAACAGTACACTCCAGTGCCATCATGAAATCACCAAAGGAGATAATATTCTTTGGAAAAAACTGTGTCCCTTGCCCTCATGCAAATATTTTCTTGGGATGAAGGTACTTACAAAGGACTAATTGGCTCCTTTGACGCCATCAGTCATATCTCTGTCATCGCCGTCTGCCATTGCCAAGTTCCAAAACATGTCTAGAAAATATTTTGCACTTTGGCTTTTGTCCTCAATTATAACAGGATATTTTCCGTATTCAAAGTCTTACAGCTCAGATTAACAGCAATATTTAATTAAATCATATAATTTCTGTTTAATGTGAGAAAATTACATATTTATCCCAATGATTTCATAAGGTTGCATTTTTTTTTTTTTTAGTTCATTATAATGGTGTATCAGCTTCTTAACACTTATTCTCTCACAGAAACACACATTCTCTTGACAGTTTATTTCCATGCATATTCCTGCCTAGTTTGCATAGTTTTGTGTCCTCATAAGCATAACAATTGGAGATTTACACCAAAAGTAAGTAAGTGAGTATGCAGACTGTTATCATTTGTTTTGTTAGTGATTTTGAGCAAGAAAGTGATTTAGAAGTCCTATGCTTCAAACAGAACAGGTCAAGAAAGAAAACCCTAAAATAAAAGGTCAATGGTCTACGTTTGAGTTTTAATGCACTAACATTTAATTGGTTCTTCCAGTGCTCATCATCCAACTCTCCACTATGTTTCATGAAAATTGGTAGCTTTTTGTGTAATCTTGCTGACAAACAGACAGAGAGACAGACAGTCAAACAAAGGGCACCGATCGCCTCCACTCCCGCCTTGTCGGAGAGAAGATAAAGTTTGTGTTTCAAGACCTTAATGTTTTGCAGGTCATGTCAGTGTAGACGTAGGCACCCACACTCCTTATACTGTAATACATAGAATTATAGATGACTGTTTGAACTTCGGATGACTCATGATAAGCCCCCACAGTTCATAAACAATGTTTTATAGAAGATATTTACAGTAGATCAGTTTTAAATATATAGTGCAAAAACCGCATAATGCTGGTTTCTCTGCAGGGTTTGAAAAACAGCTGCACTGAGGTATAAAATTGGCAGGTATGTGGGAGTTTTGATCAGCTGGAATCTTGTGTAAAATGAAGCGCTGAGGATCACTACTCTGCCTAATCCAAAATGACAGTATCGCCTTTCATCAATTTGTCACACATGTACACTCATCTGCACAGCGTACACACACCCAAAACACTTGAAACACAAATATAGCCATGTGCACGCCCTCCTCTAGATGGTTAATGCATATGCCATTTCCAATTATGTCTAATTACTAAAACTTTATCTGTCACCAACTCCCACTCACTCACTTTACCTAACGTAACATATGCAGCCTGATATAGAGCAGAATTGATCTCTTAGTCACTGCAGCAGCATAAGGCTTTTAAGCTCTCCAGCCAAACCAGAACTGGATCTGGTGCTGAACATTCACACTGGTCCCACTCAGATTTTCCACTCAGAGTCCATTGCTTCCCGCTGTGGTGTTAAACAGGGAACTGCATGCAGAGAGACAAAGTTCAGTAGCCTACTCAACTGTGAAATAGACTTGAAATTGCACATAATTACTGGATAATGAGCTCCATGCATTCCATACAAGACCCCTACAATCATATTGAATTAATTAAAGTTTTAATTGCCAAATCACTGTAGGGTTTTTGTATGTTAAAAAGGACTGAGGAGTTTTGATCATGACTGTTTTTGGGGCATATCTAAAACTTTTTATTTTTTTCCCCCTTTTTCATAGGTTATAAGAATATTCAAATCAATAAAATAATAAGGGCTTTAAGGCTAATGCAAAATAATATAGTCTTGCATCAGCAGGTTTGCTTTCCATATCACTCAGTATAGATCTTTCGATGATTGTAATCCCATAACATAACATTATGACCACCTGCCTAATATTGTGTTGGTCCCCCTTATGTGGTCCAAAATGCTCTGAACTATGGGCATGGAAAAGAAGACCTCTCAGGATGTCCTATGGGGTCTGGCACCAGGATGTTGGCAGTGGATCCTTTGGGTACTCTGGGTTGTGCAGTGGGGCCTCTGTCAATCAAAATTGTCACATTCCTCAAGATGTTCCTGATTGTTTGATGTTTTTGCCATGTGGTGGGGTGCATTTTCCTGCAGGGGGTAGGCCAGTGACATTTGGGATTGCCATTTGCATGAGGGAGTGTGCTTGTTCTGGGACAATGTTTATTTGGGTGTCTAAGTCTCATCAACACAGATGCCAAAATCCAAGGTTTTCCAGCAGAACACCACATAGTACCAATATGATTAATGTTATTCACCTCACCTGTCTGTGGTCGTAATGTTGTGGCTAATCGGTGTATATCAAGTTGATATTATTGATATAAGGACTAAACCAGTGCTTTTACATATTAGATCCCATTTATAACAAATTACTTATGCTTCACAGCAGAGCTAACCATTTCACCAATTAACACAGAGATGTGGCTACCGAGTTAGTGCAGGTTGTTATTTAACCACAAAGTTTGTGGTTTGATTTTAATGCCGATGTGTTCATGAACAGGAAACTAAACTCCGATAGCTGCAACCCAGATGGAGGCAGATTGTAAAGTGTTTTGTCCCACTAACTGCCGTACTGGACTCATGTTGCTAAATTTGCTAGATTTGTATTTGTTTCCCTGTTGTACACTTCCTATTGTCTCCATTCATTTAAATGCAGTGTATAAAAAAACAAAACAATTGGCTGATTATTTTAAACTTTGCCGGATTTGTGTCATTTATTCTCATTTCTTATTCATTTAGGCAGAATTAATGGTCACAGTTGAATGAACAGAATCAATGAAAGATTTCTGAATAGGAACCAACAGCTGCCTTGAATTGTGAAGAAAATTCATTCAAAACCTCTAAAACTGTCCTGTGTGCTTTCAAACAAATGCCAGGCAGAAAGTTAAGCACAGAATGTGCAAAAACATTGGAAAGGTGATAAAACCAATCTTAATCAAACTTGCAAATATTTTTTATAGTCAAATTGATGATACATATTTTTTAACCATTATTCCAAGACACCTGAAGTATTCAAAGAGCACCTGTTTGTGATCACTGTCTAAATGATCAACACTTTTCAGGGAAATTGGTGGCTCTTTGATAAATCAACTTTAAAACATGTTTCCTGATTTATGCCTTTCTAAATATTCATTCATTATCTGTACTGGCTTCTCCTTTACAGGGTTGTGTGAATGCGTGACGGATGATCCTCATAAATGAACCACTAATGACTGATAAATAGTGAACGTCAACAGTCACCTGCTCACAAACTACTTGCCACACTTAACTGGAATAAAAAATGATGATCTGGTCTTTATGATCAGCAAATTGACAGAACTTCGAGGAGATGCTGAACTTGTTGTGATGTTATCCTATTAAAAGATATTTCATATTTAGAATGGGTTGCCTATTATTGCTTTGTTCTAATGCTTTTTGATCGAGAGACATTTTTATCCTTATACCGCGTACCAGCTGAATATGTAGCTTCTTTGGATGGGATTCGTTTTGTATCTTTGTAATAAGCACCAGCCATTTTTGAATGAGCACACAATGAACTGCAAAGCTTCAAATGTGAAGCGAGACAGCGAGAGCGATCATCCACAACAAGACTAACCCTCACTGAAGTACCCACCATAAACAAACAGTGTATATTCAGCGCTGCTCGTCCCCAGATGGTTGCTGGCCTCGCAGCGGTACGTGCCATTGTCCGTTTTGTTTAGCGTGGTGATGGTAAGTTCCCTGCCCTCCACGATCATACGCTCGATGTCTGGAAGCTCTCCTCCATCTTTAGACCACAGCACTGGTTCTGGTCTGGGAAACAAAAGACACACGATGCAATAGACAATATGTTCTTCCTACTTATGATTTCCTAAATGGTAGGAAATAAACTGCAGATATAAAATGATATCAGTAATAAGGAAGGATCACATTTTAAGTCCAAAGTCTGCCTGTTTTTATGCTAGTAACCACCAAATTGAAAATGGTAAATAAATTCCAACTTACATCGGGTTGCCTTTGGAAACACACTCCAATTTGAAGTATTGCCCTTCCTGTGGAATTATCAGCGAGTGTCTGATCTCCAGCTGGGGAGCATCTGCGAAGTAGAGACACAAAAATCCAACGCTATGGCAGCACTGTGTGTTAGAGGCTTTAACTCTAACGCTGTCAAAGCACAACAGTAGTTAGCTCTTTACCCATTGGGCAGCTCTTAGCTTTAGCCCATATCCCTGTTCTGCTTTGGTACTAATCCCTTACCTGCAAACTAATCCTACACTAATCCAGAACAAATGCAAAGCTAAACCTGCAGACATAAATGTAATCTCAATCCTTGTATTTCTTCTCAATGCTAATCTCACACCTAATCCAGCTTTGCGGGGTATGACTGCACTCACAGTGGACCTCCAGGACCTCGGTCGTCAAGTAGGGGTTGGACAGAGACACATGCTCCACGCTGCAGGTGTAGGCGACGCCGTCGTCCTGCTTGTCCACCTCCAACTTGAGGCTGCTCCTCACTGTGAAAGACTTTCCTGTAGCGTTCACCTCCCTTGTGCCTGCAGAGAGTCAGAAAATGAAGCGGGATGCAATGTACTTGTGAATTATTAATATTTTTAGGGAGCACTTCTGGCTTTTGAGCGAGAGTTTTATACAGATATTATTTTGAAAAAGAAGCAGAGAAAAACAAAAATCAGCCTGTCAATGTGGAAAAAAGTGAGAAACATGAAATTTTATTTCAAGATGTTGCCTTTCTGACATAGACAACTGCAGTGTTGTTGTTGTTGTTGTTGCTGTTGTTGTTGTTGTTTTTCTCTGCATCTCCTTTGAGGGAGAGGATCCTTGGCCTTTGAAAGTCAAGTCAAAGTAGAGTGAATAGTGAAGGGAGTGCAGTATGAGCATTGACTCGGTTGGTTGGGTGTGTTTGCTCCTCCAGGACCATCTCTCAAACATCCCAGTCAACATAAACAGGCACGCTCTCCCCCAGCAGCGCAGGGTGGATTTCCATAGTCGTAGTCACACTTTTCCCTTCCTTCCTCTCCTTTGTCTTAGTTTCATGCCCAAACATTCACCCTTTACACAGCGTCAGATCTTGATTTGTGTTTGTTTATGCCCCCTCACTTATAATTGGAACCCATTTCTTTGTAGTTTTCTGCTGCTCTCCTGTCAGCACTTAGTGTGGTACTGCCACTTTTCTCTGGAAACAGCTGTACAAGGCTATTGGATCTGAACAAGACATTACCTGACAATGGCCTCAGAAGGACTTTTCTTTGGAGATGCTACCCCTCTCACCTCACCTCCCTCACATCCTCGCATTACATCCTCCCACTCCCCCTCCCCCTGGACTGTCTGCCATCCAGTGCAAACCCGAGTAAATCAATACATACGTATGTACTCACTCCTTTCCTTCAGAAACACACACAGCGGCACACAAAATCCCTCGGTCTATTAAATACTAAAAGCCCCTTGCAATGAAACCCAGATCACCCATATCATCATCATTTTGGGCTGATCTGTTCCATTTGTTCCACTCCACTCAATTTTTCATGAAATGGCTTGACAAAGTCCTAATATACTACAGAGAACAGATGATCAGAAACTGGAATGGCTGTTTAATTTTGGTCTTTTAAAGTCACCTAATTTTTTTCTCAATAGCTTAGGGAAAAAATGGAAGATTAACTTTTTGTTTAGGCTTTTAATTAATTTATTTTGTAATATAAGTTACAATTAAAAACACTTAATGGTTAATTATTCATTTATTACTTGTTGTAGACATTACTTTTTCCTTTAACTACAAACTTGGAAAATGTCCAGAGATAAATTTGATCATGCCCTTCATTGAGGAACTGGTTTATATCAATTATTAGTGTACTCATATTACTTGCATGCATGTCATAAGCACACAAAGTAAAACTTCAAAACTAAGATAAGTCATCACAAATGACAAGAGTTTGAAAAAAAAAAAAAATACTTCAAACATCACATCATTTGAGCAAACAGGAAAGTCGGAGGCCTTGCATTTGAGAGTCAAAGGCCTTGGATTTTGCCCTGAAGTACAGGAGGGGAATAGGATGTGCCTCTGTGGCATTAAACATAAATCTCTCCAGCTTTTTCTCTCATTCGTCAAGTCGCCTGCAGCATCAGAGCTGCAACAGAGAAGCTGTCAGTCTGTTTCAGGGCGGCTGCAAGCATTGCCAGAGAGCACGCAGAGGCAGCCTTGGTAAGAATGGGAATGTGCCCAGGTGCACCTGCTTTTAACCAGAACCCCGAGAGGCCGGCAGATCTATACTCAGACAACTGGGGGCGCTGCTGTAATCACCACCTCGGTGTCTGTTTTAACAGGGAGTGACAGGATTTGATTTTTTTTGGAAGCCTAAAAAACTTAGTAAAACTGGTAAGGTATATCTTGTAACATTTAAGTGCTGCATTCTATTCAGATTAGGGCAAGATGTCAAGTTAAGGCACCATAGGCATTATCTAAGTGCACATAAATGCTTTTCTGTTACAGCAAACTAAGCCTCTTTTAACACCAGAACCTCCAGCTCAGCACAGTTTACAACCTACTGCCTGGTGACCAATAACTACAGCCCGGAATGTTTAGAAAAATGTTATGTTTTCTTTTTTCCCTCATTCTGTGACCTCATTTCTCAATTCATTTTCTACTTAAATCCCTTTAAGTGTAAAGCCATATTCACTCGAAAAAATATTTTTGCCCCTCATTTGGCATTTGTTAGAGTCTTTAATTTAACATCGGAACTCTTAATCCATGAGGAACAATCTAGTACATTTTGTATTTTGGTGAGAGCACAAGGAACACGTTCTGTTGGTAAATTTGTGGTTGGGTTATAGTGCAAGATGCTAAATGACATAGAGTTTCTACCAGTTTGAAACATGTGGTTTTGGGTAATAAAATGCTTCAGTATGTTCACACATTAGACCTTATCTGGGCTCAATAAATTAATGGGCATTCATTTTCTATACTGTATATTCTGATCAATCTTTAATTACACATTTGCAATATTAAAAAAAAAAAAGTTTATAAAAGAACAGCTATTGAATGAAAATCAAAATATGTCCTGGTCATTACTTGTTATACAACTGCCTTAAGGATGAGCCCAAAAACTACTAAAGTAATAACTGAAATGTGAGGGAGAAATCAACATTTATGTATTTATGTTGTTAAAATATGTAAATTAATTCTAAAGTCTCATATTTCTTATTTATTAATGGATACATAGTCAAACAGTTCTTAGGAGATGAAAGATGTCTTCCCGATTCATAAATTTGTGATTGTTTCAAAACGTGTTGGTATTTTGTGGTGTAAATCAAATTGCACAACTGTGTGTAAATACATTTTTTCCAAAGTACAGCATAAGAGTCTCTTATTTTCAGAGATTATTTTGTCAAACTGTGCACAAATCATAAGCTAATAAACAAATACGACTGTCTACTGTAGGTCATCAAACAATGATTTATGTGTTTTTGCGAAGTACACATTATTTCATGGTGGTATCCTGCTATTGAATGAATGGTACTTGTTAGAGTTTGGTTACTGTGGAATCCAGACAGTCAGACATGATCCAGTGGTTGAAAACTGGCGGGGAGCTGGATTTCAGCCGGCGACAACAGTGATCCTTCAGCTGAGAATTAAAATTCTGAGTGACTGTGTTGCTGCTTTACTGTACTTTGCTCCCAGCACACAACTGGCCTGAGAAGTGTAGCTGGGTAACCCTGTTTCATACAAATGGTCTCTAACTGCTGTTGCCATTTTAGATTTCAGTTAACATTGTTACAGATGGCTAAAAATGTGAAATTATCATCAACTAAAATAGTTAAAACTGTGATATATGTACATTGCTCAGGTCCCTCTTAAGATAAAGAAGACCCTTGTATTATGTAGTCGCACAAGCTCAGTTACTAGTATACAGCAAATGTGATGCTTGTAGTTGGAAAATGCACTGAATGGGATAAATGACAAGCCTAATTACGCCCCCACGCATGGTTTAACAAATAAATACAGCTTTTAATTGTATTTTCGGATGATTTCACTATAAAAACGAAAAGTTTCATTTTCATGTCTTGATTTGTACAATGGTTCATGTGGCCAAATAGAAAAATCCATAACTTTTCCATAACCCTCTCCTCCATAGCTCCTAGGACATTAAATCTGGAGGGTTCATAAATGTTTAAATTCTAGAGGGTAAAGACTTGTTTTCAAGTTTGACTTGCTGTAGAAAGTGATTACTATCAAAAAATAGCTTAAACCTAACATTTAAGTCAATTAGCATGAAAAAACAGCTCTGTAGTGCATGATGGTGTATTCCTGTAATGTTGTGTATTTGTAAAATTCTCTGATGGTCCCCCGCTTTCCCAAAATATTAACAACATAACAACTGAAAATCAGAGTAGCAATGTGTATTATGACCCAAGCAGTGTTTAGAGTAGAATGTAATGTATATAATATGTACATTACATTCTATAGTGATAGCATAATATGCAGCAGCATATATCACTACTACGCCTAATAGCTGCAGGTATTTAATAAACCAACGTCTTGATCCTGCTCATGTGTCATTCTGCAGCAGAGCCACAATGATTAAGAAACTAACTACTGCATGAACGAGGCACTTTGTCTAATTTTGGATCATGGCCTTAATGAAGGTAAAAATATCAAAACTGAAGAAGTGGCAGAGGAGAGGGTCATTTTCAGTGGAAAAGAGGACAGTTATTATGTAAAGGAATTCATCAATTAATAGAATAAAATGATTCAGAAGAGGAAATGAACAGATGAAATGCAGAGAAACCTTCTCAGTCTGATCTGGTCAACCTTGCAGACTTTATCACATAGTGTATCTCCATGGCCATGAAAACACACACATACATGCATAGCTTTAAAATATATAAAGGCAGCAGCTAATTATCCTGAAATCAAACTGATTTATCAGAGAACCACTAAAATCCATTTACAAAATGAAAAGAAATAGATGTTTATCAATCATCATTATTTTCAGTACGAAAATATTGCAACTGAAAAACTTGGAAGAAGTCTTTTTGTTATAATCGTGTCTAAACTATGACACATACCAGTTACCTTGGAATTAACTATGAGTCAATAGAGAGTGGTTCCACTTGAGTTAAATAACATCTTTTGAGCTGAGGCATAAATTCCATGCAAATGCATAGAGCTTGATATATTCCGTAGAAATTAAATTGGTTTAATGATTTAAAGCAAGGTTAGATCATAATTTGCATTTTAGAAATATCAGGTTGTCAGTTTTTGTAAGGCAACACTAAGGTTCAAACATATTTCAAATACAAGAAGAAGGCTTGAAGTTACCTGATTGCATTGATCTGCATTGATTTGCAAATTAAAATATTTACCACAGTAGACACAGTGTAAGGAAAACACTGTGATAAGCAGACCTCTTTAGATTAAAGAAGCATGTAGTGCAAACATGAATCAGCTAGACCAGTTTGTTTTCATATTCTTTGGCAGCAAACATGTCTCAATATTTTTTCCACTGATTATTAGTGCTGTTGCTGCCTTTCACATTTCACAAAGTCTCTTGAGAGGAACGTGTACAGCTCCATAATATCAGGGTAAAATATCGTTTAAAAATAAGGCTTTTTGTTATATTATACTTAAACTTTGCTCTGCCTGTTCTCAAAAAACAGGAAGCAAGCACAATTAAAAACGGGGGACACAGATTTGATAATAATATATTTCTTAATTGTCTAGACTTAAATGTCTTGATTTCTTGCCGAGCACTGAATAGAAAATTTGAATGTGCCTTTGTGCCACTGTGAAAGGAAAATATAGGCCACTTTATGTATGCAAGGAGAGTGACAGTGGGTGGATTTTTCCTCAATAGATTACAATTTGAAGCCTAGCTGTCATTCAGAGACACAAGTAATTTGTATGGCTCTATACTCTGTAAACAAATTATTTGACACTAGATGACAGTTGCATTTTGAGGTTTGTAATGCTGTGTGCTTCTAATATAAATTGTTGAAAAACAAATCATCAGAGCATGAAATAAATATGACATGTTTTTGCTATTACACCTGCTGTCGTCTTGGAGCTTTGTAGACTGGTCCCCCAGTGGGGATAGATTTGACTGACAGCAGACACTGGCGGCAATGATCTTCCACAGAAGAACCAATGGCAAAACATGCTGCTCCCAGCACAGACTCGCTAAAGAAAGCTTTGAAGCAGCACCTACAAAAAGGCTTGGATCCGGAGCACTGATTGACATACCCCCTCTTTGACACTTTGACATGGAAATGAAGTTTTTAAGTCAAGCCCTCCAGTCTCTGCCATGTTCTTTAGCTGTCTTTGACTTGGAGATGCATCACACCAAGTCTGTTTGCCCAAGTGGCTTAATAAAACCCACTGTATGCAGGTAAAGCTCATAAAAGCACATTTGTATACATGGCATGAGTTTGGGGCATCTGATAGAATAATGCAGTTTGCACATCACACATAAATGCCATTGCCTACATAAAATATAAATGAGTCATTTTTGTTTTTAATTTTCCCTTATGCGTTCTTATGATGTCTACTGACCTGGGAATGGAATAATGATATAACATTTTTATTGTTACCACAAAAGACAGAGGTTAGAGCCATGTTTAAAATCGCGTTACCCCTTGAACTCTCTCTGACTAAATTTTGGCTTTTGGCTTCTGTGCACATGCCCACACATGCTACGAATATACATTTTGAGCTTTTAGGATTTATTTTCAAGTGTATTTCAAAATATAAAGCACAAAAGAGATCATCTCAGTGCCTCTTGAGATGGACAGCAAGTCTGGCTGTGATGCTGTGTGCCAGCTCTCCACTGGCCTTTCAGGAAGCTACGTGCATGTCATTTCAACAAGAAAACTTCATATCTGGGCCCCTCTCCCATCAATCATCATGCCATGTTGGGCAGACACAGACAGAACCACCAAGAAAAAGCTCTCTGGTGCAAATCTTCAATAAAGAGCAACTGTCACACTGAGCTCCACAGCAGGCTCCATTACATTAAAGAGCTCCATGCAGCATACCTCTGCCATCAAATTGAGGAAAAACATTCCATGCCTATTTTCTAATGTTTTTGTCTTTTCTGTGCTTTTTTAAAAGAAGAAATAAGACCGTGATAAAAGCTATAAAAATACAAAGTGCAAGCTTCAGACAGTTTGGAGGGAGGTATACAAGAAAGTGAAAGCTTGTAAGACACACTGTGTAGCCGCAGAAAACTTGTGCCGGTTTATTGTGATCAGCACACATTACAGTGCACCATCTGCTGCCTAATGCATTGTCTCTGTCACTGCCTTCTTCAGTCAGAGTGAAACTAGTGATCTAGCCATTTGGAGTTTGTATTCTTGTGTCCTCCTTGACTAATATAATCGCTGCTGTTCAGAAAAAAAAAATAGACCTCACTTAGAGTCAGTGGGGCATTTGATGGCTGACAAGAACAAATTGGGACCAAGAACAACGCAACACATGCAAAGAGTGAACAGAATTTCTCAAATTGGGATAAAATAACACTTGGATATCTTTTTTTTCTTAAAATGAACTCCTGTTCTTGCTTCTAACATGTAGGGATTTGATGCTGTTTTGTTATATTTCAATGTAAACTGAATTCGGGGAATTTTAATTGAACAAGTCCGAGAACAACCCCTGGACTTGACCTTCTCATTTCTGATAATCAGCTTTAGCATTGCATGATTGATTTGTTTTCTTCTTAATCAACCAGCTGAGTACATCATTACTTTGGTGGCACTGACAGTGAATACAGAATGCTGTGCAGAACTTTATGTTTAGGTACACTTAACTTTTATAATTAGAATCAGAGAGAGGCACTCCTCTATGTCTTTGCCTCGGTTAGGTATCGTACAGTCCAACAACATTTGACAGCTTCCAAGGACAGCAGCAATGCTGGCTTTGAGCCATGCAAATCATGGCACGACTAAACCCTGGCCGGAGGAACAATGCATGAATATGAGTACAAAGGAATGCAGCAGCTGAATGACTTGACAGTAAGGATGTCTCCCAGAGGGTACAAGTGGTAACAGAGGATACAATGCTCTGGTAAATTCACACCACATGCTTACCATGGACCTCCTTGTCATTTCGGAACCACCGAATGTGGGCAGCAGGTTTGCTGCCTGATGTGGTGCACGTCAGGGTGATTACATCCCTCTCCTTGGCTGGTTTGGTAAATCCTGTAATCTCTGGTCGTGCTGGGACTCCTGTGGTGCATGTAAATGTAAATAACATACTAAATACATGCTGAGTGATAACCTAGTGGGTGTTAAAAATTGTTTTCCTCTGATAATAATAATAATAATAAAAATGATACTGTTTGACAATATTCACTTTCGGTTATCCATGCTATCTTCTTCTCTCAGAGACAAGATCAAATTTAACATTATGTTATAGTTTTTTCCAATGTTTGGTTTTAAGACAGGAGGAAATGTAGTATCACAACAACAAAAACAACCAACAAAAAACAAACAAAAAAATTAAATAGGAATTACATGAAGCAGATAATAGCTCACAGTGAATGCAAAAAAAAGTTTTTATTTTTAATAAGGAGAAAAATAGTATTTCCAAAAGTCTTTCCCGCAAGATTGCTGTGGTTACTTTCCTCTTGTTTTATTGAAAAACAAAACAAAAAACTAAAATGTAAGTCTAAACAAATAGGCTCTAACAGTGTTGTTAGTTTGACTTTCATTTTTGTTCAGTTAATTTTACACTTTTTTATGATTATCCTCCAGCACACCTGTCTTGTAGAGGTATGAAAAAAATGTCCTCATTTTTTGGTGACTGTTCTTCCTGGTAAATGAAAGAAATGAACACTTCCAGCTTGCAAGTCTTTTATTCTAGCATGCAGTGGGATCATATGATGCAGAAATGCTTTATTTTCGTACATGAGACGATGACTCAAAATGTGCAGGCATTCATGTCGTCTGAATGTGAATAATTAGCAACAGATAATTGGCCTGTTGATTACACTACATGGACATGCTCACCCAGAACGGTGAGAAAGGCCTTGGTGGTCTTGACAGGCATGGTGAAGAGCGAGCAGGTGTACTGGCCCTCGTCTGACAGGCTGACGTCACCGATTCTAATGGTGAGCTCCTGCGACGAGGCTCGCACCAGCTCGATTCTGTGATCCCTCAGAGCTAAAAAAAGAAGGAACACACAAACAATCACAGAGAGCACAGAAAAACGACAGAGTTGACTAATGGGCAAATTTACACTGAATCCACAGATGGCAGACAACCTGTAGAAGTACCATGTGCGATTCACATGACCTTTACCAGAACAAGGGTGAATATACTGTGTGTTCAGTTATTTCAAATAGTTGTCAAATGCTGCAAATGCATACCGTGGCCAATGGCTTGAAACATTTTCTTTACATTTGCATTCTAGGCTGACAGGCTTATTCACAGTCAGGGAGAATGCAGAGGGCATCAGTGGGATGCACTGAAGCGTAGCAACAGAAAAAAAAAAAGAAAAAAACCTATAGTCGTAGATTACAATATTTATTTTGGTAATCACTCACATCCTAGGTATGGATTTTCACTTACACATTTTTAGCAACTGGCTCCGTTTGTGACATTTCCCCACTCACATTCATAACACATAGCCTACAGTTAGAGTGGAACAGACTAAATAATTTCACATGTGCTGACAGGCTATAGTGCAGGGAAGGTTAGAGCAATTATTCAACATAACTGACACCTTGATCTATTATGTATACAGTGGTATCAAATCAGGGTAATTGAACTATGTTTTACAAATCTCTGCTTTCCAAATAAATTGTTTCAATCAAATGGTGCTGTACTCACAAAGAAAGTGAAACACATTTTACTCTACTACACATCAACTTGATTATTTTCTATTAAAATTTTTGATTAACTTTTTTATATGCATCATTGTTAAAAGATTCTGTATATTAATTGCAACAAAATGCAAACTTAAGGCAAAAAAACAAACAAAAAAAAACAAAGCAAAGGTGCTAATAGTTAAATAAACATAGCAGTTGCATACAAATTAACCATTTCTGCTAATAAGATTAATAATCCAGTAATCATCATAATGAAAATTCGTATCTTAAAATAAAACCTTGTTGTGGTTTCTTAAGTCACCAGACACCTTCACCACTGCCCATATGCGACTACACCTTAATAAACGTATAAAACCACATATCTAAGCAGAAAAAGGTCATCTCGTACCTGTCATCTCTCATACAATTTCAAATTCAGAATCACCTGCTCCTACAAGCGACCAACCACAGAGGGCAGGAAGGAAAGTGCTCTTCATTGAATAAATTACACATTCTTAATCCTCAATCCCTTCAGGCCTGGCCAGCTCTCTCCCTGGACCCTCTTTCATCTGAAGTAATTTGAACTCTATTGAATTGCACTACACAGGGAAAATCTGGCAAAATGCAGCAGGAGTAGGTGCTGATTAGGATTTAATCATTGTGGTAAATGTAAAGTGGTGTCCTATCAGATAAAGAAGGAATCTCTATGAAAATCATTAATCACTGGGGTTGTTTCCATTTGATTTTAGCGATAACCATACACAGCAGACATGTGATACACGATCAAATTAGATTGGCTGAAATGGTTATTAGGTTTACACAGACATAGGTCATTATCAACAACACTGTTCTTCGGCTGCAATTACACCATATCATTTGACGATCATTATCGTATAATCACCCACACTAAAAAGGAAAAAAAAAAAAAAGATTGATACCCCTAAGAAGTTTCATATTAGAGACTCTTTGTTATCCAAGAATAAAGAGCAGTGTAAATAATAAACAATCTTCAAGCCAGAATTAAAATTTAATAACAAGCTGTACCATCAGACAGTCAGCTTATTATGTGCTACGGGGCTTAATACAAACATTTGATAGTCTTACTGTAGCAAACAGCATCCTGAAACAAAGCTGCCTGATGTTCTTTGTAGTTAAGCATTCTCACTACAGAGCTTGAAAATGCCCAGAGGCTCTTGCAGAAAACAGCAAACCCTTTGGTAGATGGATGCATTGGAGAGGTGATGGGGTCTAAGCAAACAGGAACTCAAAAGATATGGAAGTACAGGCTGGGAGGATCAAAGCTTTGGACAAGATGACATACTATGCTTCCCCTGGCCCATATCCTTCTATCTCTGCAACGCATAGAGGAAAGACAGGAAGAAACGGGCCAACTTTTCTTCGTCTTAAACCCCTGTTCCTGGAAGCACAAACACCTCTGAGATACTGATAAATGCTTTGTTTTCTGTCTCGCGAAAGGGATTTGTTAAGAGAAAGCTCATGGTTAAAGTGATATTCCGCCCAAAATCTGTAGGCGTAAAAAGTGAAAAGAATTGTAGTTTACTCCAGCAGCTGTGATCAGCTTGAATTGATGTCTGTTACAACAGATTTGATGTTGACAAGAAGGATTAGATAGACACTTCCCAAGCTACTGCAGCATAATCCACTTCTTAGGAGTTAGTTAGTATTATTAAAAACTGGTACCGTTTTGGCAAAGTATAGCTACAATTGCCATGATGCCAAGACTCTGAGGTTCTCTGAAAATAACCAACTTAAAAAATCCTTTTAACAGTGTCTGCTACTCAGTAGATGTGGGGTATTACTATAAATACCAAGCAGTGACCAAATACAGCACAGTCCACTGATAATTTCATAGAGCACCAAGTAGAACACAGCTCATTTTCTGTATCTCCCGAACAGCATCAAATGACTCTTCAAAATTGAGATACATGTAAATGTCAGAAGCTAAAATACTGTTTTTGACAGACTGAACCCAAGAGGCTGAGAAACAACCTAAAGGGAAACAAAAGCTGGTCCTGAATGGTGCATTTTTGTTCAGCAGTCATTGGTACTATGCAGCACGTGGGTCAATGACATTATGATCGAATGAAATGTACAAAGGTTTGAATAACCCAAAGACAAGGGTTATCTATTACTCAAACAGCATATGGCCAGGAAACCATTCTACTAGAATCCAATCCAGGCTAGAGGCCCAGATTGTGGGCAGATCCGTCACAATCAGACCCAAATGCCAACGGCTGACAAAGCTTTTTTCCAGGTGCTTTAGGAAATCAATGTGATGAAAAGGTTCATTTCTCCCAAACCCTAGATAGCTCTTGTGCTGTTCATTCTGCTTAGGCAGAAACATAAATCTGCACCCTGACCTTGTGTATGCTGCAGCCTTGCAGCATGCCAGCTTAATAGCATGGCAGCAGTACATCTCCTGTGATGGAGGCCTTACCAAGGCTGTCTCAAATCAGTAAAACTGACACCCTAGTTCTCCCTCAGGACAAGGGACACTGTTGCTATGGCCCTTTGATGCAAAGTAATGTTGCCTTGTTTCCCTGACAGTCCTTTGCACTACCAACCATGTCAGTAAAAAAACAAACTGCGGTCTCCTGAGACAACTGTAGTTTGTCAGATTAGGTTTGAACAATCCAGGTCAATTTTGCTGAAAGCAATCTGAATGTACGATGTCCAAGAACCGGTCTTAACACATTAAACTGCTGCTAAAATGATTTACTATAATATGGTGTGCAGTTTTGACATATATAAGAGGCGCTGACAGTCTGGTTAGTAGCTACATTAGCTCTGCCCTCAAATAAAACTGGAAGCAGGGGAACTGGAAGAGCAATTATCACATGGCATTCGCGTTTGCACTCCAATGAGTAGCAGACAGATGTTAACCAATGTTTCTAATCCAAAATGATGAAGCATCTTCTGACAGTCCAGATAGAAAAGGACATTTTACATCTATCCATTAGTCTTGGAAACAAACTGATGGCTTTCGGGTTCAGCCAAAATATGTTACATCTGTAGTGTGTCCCCATTTGGCCATTTTTGCATGGCCTGTAACCACTTTGAGCTAGTCCTGAAATGTGAAAGCACTAGCTGTCCTTCAGCGAGAACACAGCATCCTGGCACACCCCCCCACCCGCTCTCCAGCCAGGGGCTTCACTCTTTGCAATTAGAGTGTGTTTGCTGCTGGCTGTGCTCGCGCAGCGACTGTGTGGGCGATTCTGGACGTGTTCCAGGTCTATAGTGGTGCAGGCAGGGGGCTCTTTCCCACCACACATGTGGCTGCAATTAAGAGAAGGAAAGAGCCTTGTTCCAGAGGGCCATTGTCACTGCCCGCACTCTCAGAGATCCCACAGAGCAGATGCTACTCAAATTGGACTAATTTTCAGCGCTTGAAGGATGGAAGGAAAGAGGGAGGAATTCTTCCAGCAACTATGTTACATACCTTCCTCTTCAAGCAGTGAATAATGAGACTGAATATATTTTTGTCCAACCGTTTCTCAGCCCACCGACATAAGCTTGGTTGTACACTGTGGGATTTTTCCTGGCTTTGAGAGCAGTTTTTCATATGAACTCTCTAAATTAAATTTATATTAAAACGAGTGCTGTGTGGGGTTACATAATTCTGTTGGTTTACAAGCAGACATGTGCATAACAATGACTTAGCTGCTGTAAAAAGGAAACTCACATTTTTCAGATGGGTCTGAAACTTCTGAAGGATTTTAAATGCAACGTATTTTTCAATATTCTATAGATAAATTACATAAGCAACAGCAGTGAGGCCGGGAGTTTAGTACAGTATACACAAGAGCAGCTCTTCACATTAGTTATAATAGCTGAGTGTATAGCACCATAATGGTTGATACACATTTCAGTGAAGATGTAGGTAAACCAGTACACTTAAAAGCCCATTAGCCCCTGAAGAAACACATCAGCTGTGGCCATGAGACCCTTTCTCCATTTTGACGCCTGTAAAAACAGTCACTGGAAAGTAAACAACACTTGTAAGAACAAACTTACGGCTTGTCACCTGTGAAAATTCCTTTTCCCCAGACATTTGAGGACAATAGGGAAAGCATTATCTAATATATCCATTTATGGAGCCAGCTTCATGGTATGCTTCAGTCTCTCACACTTAAATGTTTTTTTCCCCTTTCTGTTTATTCGTTTTCATATTTACACCTTTTCATATTTGAGAGTTATTTTATCATTATTTAAGGCAAAGTAAAAACAAAGTAAATACATTTAATAAAACAAGAGTGAGAACGATAACAACAACACTGTGGTTGAGTCAATTTCAAACCGAGAATAGATTCATGTGCAGATATTTGAGATCAAGCTGAGGTAAGTGTCACTCACTTGCTTACAACAGACCCACCGTCAAATATTGTATGTTTACTAGAATGGAGGTTTAAATGTGCTTTCATTGGTGCTCACTCCACTAATTGCATCCTTGGTAATTATCCTCCATTCTCTCAAGCTAATGAATGTTTTAATGCTCACATTAGAGCATTCATTTAGCACATAACAGCATTTTGATTACTACAAGCCAATTAAGATCAATTTTGCTATGTGACCTTTATGATCCAGGCTGAATGTCCCAATTAAATGTCATGAATGATGAACCATGAACTTCTGAGAGATGGAGCTGAAATGAGAAAAAGTGATGTACAACCTGCTACAGCGTGTATGTATATGCTGTGTACGTCTCTATATCGCTGCACACACTGTAGATCAAATGAGCAATTTGTTATCTGCCTTTGACATGCAACCTGCAGTAGCTTTCCATTAATTGCATTATTCATATTCACCATATCTGACAAAAAGATTCTTCCATTCTGTATGCCCCCACGAATGTCATTACCATTCTCTGCAGCCTCACTACTTGCATTTCATCCTTTTCCCAGAGAAGCCAAAAGTGAAGTAAATCATAATGAAGACAGCAAAGGACAGCTCTGTTCTCATTTGTCCTGCTCAGTAATAATAATTCATAACACCGGCAACAAATAAAAGGGATAATTCTACAAAAGACATATGGTCTAAATCAATTTTTTCCTTGTGGCATTCCAACACAGAGCTGCTCCCTTGCAGGAACCGCTAATTGGCCTAATGTATGAAGGATGCATTGGCCTAGCTATTAAGGTGTGCTATTTCTGTTGTCCCAGGTCTGTGGCAGTAATGCGTAGGATTCTGCATGCTGGTCTTTGCCATAGTGTAGTCTGAAGCCTCTGAGGTGGCAACAATCAACCAAGACTCAGATATACATAATGGATGAGGAGGAGCGTGCCAAAGAGCCAGCTGGCATGATATAAGAAGAAGGCTGTGTTCAGCTTCAGACAAATACACAGAGACAGTCCAACCCATATGGATCGAATGTGGGAATCCAGCAAGGTTAACAATCTCTTGGAGATCGACAAGGTTTGACTGAGCCTCTTATGGGATGGGATGAGATATCGTTTACACTTTCACCAGCAATACATTCTGCTTTAGTGGTCAGCAGCCCACTATTTCCTTTCTACCTGCAACCGTATCTTTTATCCTCCTTGCAGGTCTGTTTCTGAGACATGACATTGCTGTGTAGACAAATTCTAGGTCACAACTTATAGGATACACCGCTGGAATTATGTTCTACCTACGTAAGGACTCCCACTGGGTTTATAAACTGATAATGCGCCCTTAAAATCCTTCCTCTGTTGCATGTTGCAATCAAATTAACAGAAGGTCAGCTGAAGTAGTCTTGTCATTAATGGATACTGTCATTAGCATAAAATCATGGCAGTGCTTGTTTGTTCAAATGCCTTGAATATTGTGACATTGTTATAACAAAGCAAAAGGGAGGACATTGGGATCAGTTGGCAGTGGTGGCGCAACGGTTAAGTCTCTGGGCTACTGATCAGAAGGTCAGAGGATAAAACCCCAATGCGGCCATTGTTGGGCCCTTGAGCAAGGCCCTTAACCCTTCCTGCTCCAGGGGCACCTTACCATGACTGACCCTACGCTCTGACCCCAACTGGGATATGCGAAAACAACATTTCACAATACTGTGAAAAATGTATTCGTGACAAATAAGAATTGTGTGGTGCACAATGTATCATTGGAACTTTGACATCAGAGATCACAGTTTATATTCTGTTGCAACTGCCAATATTTGTCACTTTCAACCTCTCCAGC
>OMNN01098486.1:0-11723 GCA_900302755.1 Chromis chromis
TATGAGTCAAAGCCCCGTCTCCCATATGCTTCATTAATCCTAACTCACCATTACATAACTGTACTAAATGCTCACAAGAGTGGAAGGGTACAACTACTCTCCCTGTATATTGTGCATGTGTGCGTGTCTGTATGCATCTGTCTATGTGTGCACAAGTAAAGGACAGTGTGACAGAGAAAGAAAATCTGGTCACATGAATGGTTGTAGCGCTGCTTAGTTTGTAGTCCTTTTCTATCTCCTTGCATGTGTGGGCTATAGGCTGTGTGTGTGTGTGGTGCATGTAAGAGCAAGACAGACACTTCCCCCCTTGTAGATGATTTTGAGAGTCTAAATTTGTTTGTGTGTTTGTATTTTGCACTGAAGACTGAAGACTCTGTGGCCCACACACACAGATGCTTGATAGCAAACCCTATGATGAACTGCAGAGCTCCTTTGACACATACACACATGCGTGTACACACACAACAGTTTACTTATGTGCAGAATACAGACTTACGCAAACTGTGATTCTGTGCACATTTAAATGCAGCTTCACTTTTGCGAACACACTTGGCATCCACCTGAAAACACATAAAAAGGCACACAGAGCTGGTAGTGCTGATACATGACCTTTATATGTATTTATGCAAGTTTCTATTTTGCACAACAGCATTCTCCTTGTTATACTTTGCTCTGTGAGCTGTGGAGTTGGACCGGCTTGTCTGGGAACTGCAGTGGCAGCTCTGGCAGTGACAAGAATAAGACCTACTCCATACCTTCTCCTCTTAAAGCCACCATGCAGCACTGCCAACAAGGCCATGCTAACAAACTCACACAGCCCACAGTGGCACATGAAATGCATCAGTGAACAGAGCCCTTCTGATTCTGGCCGTAGAGACATCATGTACATACTGTTGGCAGACACTTGCAACATGGGAATTTCGAAGGACATATGGTAGCTTGTCGCTGGGAAACAGCCTGTGTCAAGATCTAAACAAGCTGAGCTATACCTAGGAAAGCCATTAAGTGTCTGTTATCTGCCATGTACACAGACACACACGTCTAAACTCCATTTTTCTTCATTTAAATTATGACAAAACTGAGGTTATTGTATTTGGCCCTAAACACCTCAGAAACACACTATCTAACCAGATATTACTCTAGATGGCATTGCCTTAGCCTCCAGTTCTACTGTAAAAAAAACTTGGAGTTATTTTTGATCAGGATATGTCGTTTAACTTACATATAAAACAGGTCTGTAGGATGGCATTTTTTCATCTACGTAACATTGTAAAAATCAGGAACATCTTGTCTCAGAGTGATGCTGAGAAACTAGTCCATGCATTTATAACTTCTAGGCTGGACTATTGTCATTCCTTATTATCAGGATTGACAGGAACCAGTAACAGAGATCACATTTCTCCTGTATTAGCTTCTCTTCATTGGCTCCCTGTAAAATCCAGGATAGAATTTAAAATCCTGCTTCTAACATATAAAACTGTTAATGACCAAGCTTCATCTTATCTTAAAAACCTTATTGTACCATATCATCCCAACAGAGCTCTTCACTCTCCGACTGCAGGTTTATTTGTGGTTCCCAGAGTTTCCAGAAGTAGAATGGGAGGCAGGGCCTTCAGTTATCAGCTCCTCTGTTGTAGAATCAGCTCCCAGTTTGGGTTCAGGAGGCAGACACCTTATCTATTTTTAAGATTAGGGTTAAAACCTTCCTATTTGATAAAGCTGATAGTTAGAGCTGCTCAGGATCACCTGAGCTGTCCCTTAGTTATGCTGCTATAGGTTTAGACTGCTGGGGGATTCCCATGATGCACTGGGCTCCTCTCCTCTCTCTATACTGTTATATATATCACCATTACATATCATTAACTCTGTGTTTCCCCCCAGGTCCTGTGTCCTGTGCTTGTTCTCTCCACAGATGTCTCTGGATCTGGAGCTACATGTCTCTGATCTGCAGCCGCTGGCCTCACCACCTGTTGTCCTGCCATCCCCACCCCAACCTCTCCTGCTATCCCCTCCCCCCTCATTCCCACTCCCACCCTAACTGGTCGAGGCAGATGGCCGCCTTCCCTGAGCCTGGTTCTGGCCGAGGTTTCCCCTCCCTCCCCATCAGTGACGGTCAGTGACGGTGGGTTCCTTCCCACCGTCACTGACTGCTTGCTCATAGGGAATCCAAAAGCAACTTTGGATTGTTGGGTTTTCAGTTTTCTGTTCTGTGTTAATTGATACCTTACTATGTTAAGCGCTATGAGATGACATATGTTGTAAATATGTGCTATATAAATAAAATTGAATTGCATTAAACACGCATGTCACATGACACAAACGCAGACTGATGTGGTGGGCATGTGATTGTGACAGGCTGGTGATAACTGACAGGGTCATTGACAAAGTTAAGCTTCACTGAACAGACGTCTGTGTATTTGCATGTTTTGCATGTTCGTGTGTGTGTGTGTGTGTGTGTGTGTGTGTGTGTCTGTGTGTGTCTGTGCGTGTGCACGTGTCTGTATGTGTTAGTGTCTGGTGTCTTTTGCACTCTTCAAAGAAAACAATGCTTCAAACAAGCACAGAACAAATCTACCACTGATCCTGTGCGAGAGAACCTAAATTAGAATCACATTCGAAGACTTTTTTGTTTTTGGGGCAAATCAACCAAACATTACGATTCTTTAGAGTTGGTAAATAAAAACAATATTTCTAAGATATTGTCCTACTGCCTACTACTACTAAACTACTGCCAATGTGTTCGTTTTTGGCAGTACACACTCTTTTGAGACAACATCACAACGACCCGACACATTGAAGAGTCCAGAATGATTGATTCACCTGATGGAACAAAGAACTGTTTAGATATGATTTTCTTAACATTATTAGCCCCTGAGCTACAGTGTCTTGCTCAATGTTGGACTTTTTTTTTTTTTTTACAAAGCTACGGCTTGAATCTAGAAATGTAAAACTTTTCCTACACACTGCACCATCTCGTTACTTACTGCTCAGTGCTTTGCATCTTGACCGATTACTTTAACTGTATATATTTAAATAGCTACATTTCCAACCAGACTAAAAATTGCTTGCCAGAGTATATCGTCTATCTGACCTTTCACTACTGTGTGAACACCCAAACACTGCTCAGCAGAAAAAAGAGAGCACTCTTCTTGGCTGCTACCTCTGTTACATAACCTGTCTATACACCCTGCTCATACATGCCATCCCTCTGTTCCCATGGCAACCCCCTCATCTATTCCCATGGCACCTGCCTGCTGTCCCGGAGACACAGGGAGATGTGACACTGACAGTCCAGGTGAAAGAAAGAGAGAAAGAAAAACAGAGAGACTTGATGCAATTTGATATTGTAAAAACCTGCAGGAGAGATCAGTTAAACATAGAAGGATACTTCAGGACATCTGATATCGTTGTTTGCCTTTTCACAAAGAATCTTTCAATTAAAGAGTCACAACAAAACAATGTGGGGAAAAATTAGAATACATGTGGATGTTTAAGGATCACTTAGAGCTAGGACAGAGAGAAACATATTGTCAGTATATGTTAAACTTGGGAAATATTACTATAGACATTGAAGCTTAAGAACCTCAACCTGCTGTCTCTATAGACACACAAAAACACATGCCACACAAACAACAGCACATAGAAACGAACAAAAAACATACACTTTTTGATGCTGAGAAACCAGTCAGTGTGGGTGTTTGTGTGCATTCTTTTGAGACCCTGTGTGTGACCATGTACTTTACCCTATTTAGGTAAGCTAAACTAACAAATACATAAAAATACAAAAATATTTTGATTAAGCAAAATACAGTAATGGATGAAGATGATGAAAAGAGTAAAACACTACCACCCCCAGAAAAAAATTAGGAATCCCAATCAGAAAACCTTGACTTTTGTCCATAAAAGCAATTCCTGTAGAAATCAATAGACATGACATGTTTTTAACACCAAAGGCAGTCTGTAGATGTAACACATGATAAACACAGCTGAGCTGAGGAAGAGCTGTGGGAGGGCTTAGCAAAAGGAAAAATGGGGTAGAGCAGACTTTGTGTGTGAGCACATATCTGTGTTGCCTGAAGTCCTTGTGCTACTATCCAGGTGGGACCCTGCTCATGTTTTACAGTGGATAGATAAGGACAGGGTCTAATTTAAGATTTGGGTTGAAAGTTGCCTTCAGAATTAGGATTAAGATTGAATCCACTCGATTCAACACAATGCCAATGTTGTGTTTGAAAAGCAGCATGAAACTAACTCAACTGTAAACATCAGAGTTCTCTCTCGACCTTGACTAAAGCCCTTAAGGTCTACTTACCAGCTTTTTGAGATTATTGTCTGGAGATTGCTCATCATGGGCATAGTTTTTACTGACATCCAAACTTAGTAGCTATCATAATGTCATTCATAGCAGTTTTAGGACCTCTTGTCAGTGTTGGTTAAATTAAAACATTTGTTTGACAATTTTGGGAAATGACTAAAAACTACAACTCATTGTTTTACAGGTAGATACAAGAGGTGTTTCTTGGTGATGAGGGTGCAGGTGTTGTGATTTTCTTATGGGATTATGTTGTCTGGCAATCTCGTGGTGGTCCTGCTCCCAGAGAGCATATCATTTTAATGTATAGCACAACTTGTCTTTTCTACATTTTAGAATTCGAATAGATTAAACAAACAATTGGTCCAACATATTCAAATGAGCTTTAGTGGTGCTAGCAGACATATGACCATTGGACAAACCAGGCTATCTAGTTAGTAAAGTTAGATATGTGTATTTTCAGGTGTTGAACTATTGCAAAAGTTTTGCTTTTGTCTTCAGTTTAAGTGTAGGTTAAATAGGGATGGTTTCGCTAAAAGCTCTATTCGCATGGGCCCCTAGTAAGTTGGAATACTTGCAGAGGTCATCTGTGACTTTATTACTTTATTACCTGCCATGTCTGTAATTTGTAAGTAAAGATTTCACTGCAAATGACCTACAATATTTCACCAAACACAGAGGTCCCCAGGAGGCTCATGGTGCTACAAAGCATGAAGACCCATTTACAGAAAAAACAAACTCAAACACATCAGAAGAGCAGAATCTCCAAGGACATTTAGATGGATGACATGCATACTCAAGAGTTATCATATGGAGGCCTATTAATATTTATAAATACAAGTAAAACATAGACTTCACTTATCCCATGTGAATGCAGCGCATGAGATCCCCAGGTTGTCAAATGTGAACCTGGCTAAAGTAACATTTTGAAGATTAAGAGCTTCTAGTAATAGCTCCTGAGCTCCGATCCCTGCAGATCATGGCAACTCCATAAGCATCAAACGCTAAATCTCAGCTTTGGTAAAGCTCTTGTGTGTCAAAGTGTGGTCAAGTTTACTGGGCGTGATGGCCTCCTATTCTTTACATCACAGGAAGATTTTAAGTTTTCTCTGGAGCTGTTGTCCGGAAGTTTGACATCCACTTTTAGAAAAAATTATAAATCTACATGGATCTTTTCACAACAATCAGCTTTATGTTGCAACCAAGTTGGGTATCACTGCTTTAGGCTGATGGTTAAAGTTAGAGTAGCAGTGAGGGTCAGGGGTGGTAAATAAATTAAATAAATGCTGTCAAAGTGAAGTCATTGCAGGGATACAAGTATGACAATTAGTTTGTGATGTTTGTGTGCCAGTGTGTTTACTGCATGTATACTCACTTTGGGTGTGGGACAGGAAGCGGTAGAGAGGCGGGAGGTGGCTTGGGCGCGGGGAGACTCAGAGGGCGTGGTGCTAAGAGAGGCAGCATCTCTGGGCAACACCTGCACACCCCGCGAGATAATGGAGTCTGGGATCTGAGATCGCACACACACAAACACACATGCACACAAACATATACAGACACATCAAAATTACACACCATAAACCCATAACACACATAGTGATACTGAAGTTTCAGAAAGACACACATGTATATATGCAATCCACATGCCACAAACCTACACACAAAAATCAGCCATGAAAACAACTTATTACAAAATCTCTCATATATCAAACGCATATGACTGCCAGTACTTACACTACTGATGCAGATGAAGAGCAAATGACCACAGAAACATGACATGACAATGTAAAGATGGCTTTTGGTGGTGGAGTCTTACCAACATCTATCTGTGACTGTACAATGAGGTGGGATGTTAGTCTGACAACAGAGCCATGAAGCAGGGTCCAGGCTGCAGACAGGGCAGGACAGGGTGATGGGTATGGGAGACAAACTGGATGTTACATGTGAATGCATGGAGTATACACATAGATGTATGTAGAGGCAGACAGTTGTGATAGAGTGAAGATGTGGTAAGGGATTGAATCCTTCTTTTTCAGTTGAAGCTGCTTACTTTGTTTAGACCTGAAAAGCCATGATGTGTCTCACTTTTTATTATGAAGAAGCTTACAATATAGTTGTGTTTTCACATGTACTACTTAAAAAAAAAACACACACTTTGCTCTCAGTTTCATTAACTTTGCTCATGCAAAAAAACTAATATTAATTCTGACTGGATCTGTAGAAGTAATTTATTGTTTCTAGTAACTTCCTAACTTGTAAAGTCAGAAAATACGTGATGGAGTACTTCCTGACTTTACACCTTCTTTGATTACTACTGAATACCTCACATGAACTAGATCAATGAAAAATATATCTAAATGCTCCTTTCAGACGTGGGGCGGGGAACATTGCTGAGTTTATCAATGTGTCATGACATTCTGTTATTTAAGTCCCTTTTCACACAAAGGCCACTCATCATTTAGTGTTCCTCATGGCTGCATTTAAAAGTTTTCAAATGGGCCGCCCTTTAGCTCACTGAGTTAAGGCGATACCACATGGGCTCAGTCCCTCAGCAGCAATCATGAGTTCGAGTCCGGCTCAAGACCTTTCTGCATGCCACTCTCCTCTATCCCCCCTTTCACCCTGTCTCTATCTCTGTCAATAGAATGGGAAAAACTCTCCCCCCCAAAATACTTTAAAAACGTGTCCAAATAACTAACAGGCCAGTTTATTTCTGATTTCTTAAACAGTGAAACTGAAAGTACAGGGCTCAACCTGAGGACAAAACTTCAGCTGATAAACTGTGACTGTGTGACAGTTCAGCTGTTTGAGACGAACAAATGTTCACAGCTGCTGTCAGATCCTGAATCCTTTCTCCATGTTGGGATAATTTGTAGCCAAACCTAATTAATGAAGTTACTACTGTTGCACTGTGCATAGATATGGAGAGCTCTCTCTCTTTTTGAAAAAGCTTGTGGATCCTACTGCTGTCTATTATTATTTTGTTGCCTAATAGATTTGATATAATAGAGCAAAGTGCCTGAGAAAGGTGTGTTGTGATTTTGGCATACAAACAGTGTATTAAGCCTCTCTGTGATGTTTTCAGACAAATATTGGTGCTGAGATGTGGAAAATGCTTAAATCACATTACACAACTCAAAGTTCAGCTGCTTGTGCATCTTGTCTCTCTGTTAATGTGACGTCTCAGTTCACACTTGTGCCGTGTTGAAAGTTATACAGAAATGTTTCTACGGATAAATGACCGGGTTGCACATTAACGCGTGCAGCAGAGCCGTTAAGTTACTGTCAGATTAACAGAACAGAGTGAATGATAGATAAACACAAGATATTTGGACCTTTATGTTTTGATTTGTGTACCTTTAACTAACTACACTGTTAGTTTAAAACATCACAGCATATACTGTAAACTTAAAATATCATGGAACTCAGCCTAAAAAGGAGATTCACCCAAAGACATACATGTTGATCCAGTTGGAGCATATTTAAACCCAATAGGGATCAGCAGCAAAGGCACTGTACTAAAGTGAAAAACAGTAAATCATTTAGAAGTGCTGTCTTCAGCATTCTTGAAGGATCAATGTCTGATTAAAGCTCATGAGAGCATCTTAGCAGCCGGGATCAGCAGCAACTGTGCACAAATACTCTGAATTACAGTTCTGACCTTCAAAAAATGGATGACACATCTATTAAAACTACACTTGGTAATCCACACATTTATTTGTTGGCGAATGTTATTAAGAAGTATGTCAAAAATCCACACCACAGTACTGGCTGGTGGGACTTGACCTATCGCCATCTCGTTTTTAAAGCCATTCATTACGTTTATACGTTATTATGTCTCACTGCTGTTAAAGTGCTACAAAAGGCACCTTTAACATATGCTAGCATGAATGGCATGTGTGAACATGTAAAGATGACAGTTTTAAATAGATGGAATCAGAATCGAGAAGACTGCAATTTAATGGAACAAGAAACCTTCCCCTCTCTTCTCCTATGTCCTGGTACCTTGGCGGCAATGGATGCGGCAGTGATATGGGAAGAGGAGCTGTCCTCAGTGGATGCCACGCCACTGTCCTTCTTCTCCTCATCCTCCTCCTCACATTGCACACCTTTGTCTTCTGTCTGGCGACGTGGCGAACTATTGGGAGGCGGCGAGAGAGGTGGTGGTGGTGAAGGCAGATCCTCCAGCTCGTCTGCTGCCTCCTTTACCTTCACCACTGCGTCCCGAAGAAGGTCGATAGCGTGTGGCAGCGCTGGAAGGATGAACTGGAAGCATTCCTGGAGGGGTATAAGTACGGTTGTCTTGAGAAAGTAGTCAAATAATGGCAGCGACTCAATTAACAGCTGCCAGCATGAACAAAATAAACGTCAAGAGTCGGATGGTAAATTCAGGAAAATGTACATTTCCACAGCACCTAGTACACCAGTCACCTAGCACCTCCAAGTAAAACAACGGATACATGTTATTCTCAAGACTCTACTTCTCTCAGTGTTGTTTTAAACAGACTCACTAATTGCAAGCTCTCGAACTTTGCCAATTTTCAGAGTTGAACTGCTGTCAGTTAAACTCATCAGCATTTCCAGATGAGTTGCAGAAGAGCACACACTGCTCTGTCACTTCATGTAAGAGTGTTCTCAGAGTGAGAGAGTGTCACCTTTAAGGCCAAACAGGAAAAGGAGAGAATGTGTGTTTTGAGTTGCTGGAAAGCTTGATGCAAGCGCTGAAATAATTAATGGGTTAAGACATATCTTAGTTCAGGAGGAAAAAGAAGGAGAGTATAATATGACTTCAGATGGAATTAGTGCTGTAGAAATTTTAATTATTGTGATTATTGTGTCTATCAAGGCCAGAAACATACGTGGAGAGAGTGCTGTGTTTACACTAATGACGGAAGAAAGGAAAGAAGCATCTGCAGCAAAATTAAATGCAAGGAAATCAGAAAACAGGAAAGAGCCTCACAAAACATTACTTACACCTAAATATATAGATGATTGGAGCAAAAAGCCTGTCTCTCATATACAGTATTTGAGACTGTCCAGTACATTACGGGATAATATGAAATAGAGATGTGACCCTGTTTGAGGCAGTTGATTCAAAACCAGAGATTTCCTCTGAAAGCTCAGCAGAACACATCGCCTCCCCCTGGCCACATTTCTACTAGCTTCTGCTCCTCCCTGCCTCCCTCCATCTCTGCTTCCTCTCTGGTGTCTCTCTGTGTGTCAGTGTGCCTGCAGGCTCCTCAGCTATGCTAAATGTTCCATTCTCCTCATTCCCAAGACAAGAGCTAATCTGTGAAATTATTTATCTTCCTGTGTATTTTAGGCATTGAGCAGATACATTATTAATCACCCCCACACTTTATGCTGGCTGCGAATGGGTTTTCTTAGCAGCCTTTCTACTCCATGTTCTGTGTTAATGTGTGCATATCACAGGCTGGATTAAATCTGACAATGTTAACCTTGATTTGACTGAATTTAAATCCCATTAATCCACAACACAACTCGTGCATGTCTGGAATAGCATCCCCAGGACTCCTTAGACTAGTAGATGAAAGAAATTGAAAGAGTTTATCTCAAGTAGTTGACCAGGAGCTTGCTGGCCCGGCTGTGTAGCTGCTAGCTAACCTTTGCCCCCCACATTCCCACTGTTCTTCACACATACACATCTCAAACCCTTCAGCACACAGGAGACTGTTTATGCCTTTTGCTGGTGTATCTGAAGCCCAAATCAGAGTGTTTTTGGAAGATGTGGAGAGGAGGACTGGGTGGGTTGAGTTGCAGTGGGGAAGGACTGGGCAACAAACCTAGTGAGGATGAAGTCAAGAGTCTGGAGACTTCTTTACTATTAAGTGCATTGAGTTTGTACAAGGGAAATTTTGTAAAGTACATCAGGTGTGCTTTTTTATTTTTTATTTTTACTGTTCTTATTCTCTGTTTTGTCCTGGAGGAGAGTAACTGTCAAGAACACTAAAGAGCAGAATCCCTGGATAATACTGCCAATGGATGAGAAACACAAGCAAGAAGGAGGGATGGAGGAAGAGGGGAAGGCACCGCTGTTCTGAGAAGGGGATGCAGGAGACGACGAGAGGATGACAGAGAGACACAGAGACAGAGAGTGAGAGAGACAGGGAGGATGTTATTTTGAGAGATTAAGAGACAGAGTAAGCAATAGAGAGATTCTGTAAGAAATAAGTGCTGCTTCAAAAATACTGTGAAACAGACAAAAAAAAGTGAAGAAGAGTGGAGAAAAACAGAAATGGGGACAGTAGAGTGTATGAGATGGATAGTGTTAAAGACAGACACAAAGAAATGGCCCACATAGAGATACACCTCAAGCACCGTCTCTAGTACAACAGGCACAAAAATATAGATGGCACAAATAATGATCTGGACTTTATCATGCAAAAGTCTTTCATCTCAATGTTTAGAAGTTAATTTTAACCTGGTGTATGCCCGAAACGCCTGTTCTGGCTAACTGTATCTAATCTAGGTTAACTTGCTGGCTGACCTAATCACCCCACATATTCACCTGCTCCCGCTGGTTTGTTTACATGTGTGAGTCTGACTTTCACTAAGGTTATACTGCTGTCTAACAGCACCCAAAGCTAAATGCTAAAAAAAAAAAAAATCCTAGTTTTAAAGCTAAATATTTGAAAACACAGTTCCGTAAACAGATGATGAACTAAATCAAATGGGAGAAGAGCCACAATGAACAGAGGCAGAAATGCAACAGGATCATAATGAAAAACAACCTCCCCAAAATCAGATGTGGTAATCTGGTTCTCAATATGGCAAGAAAACATCACCCACAGCACATGCAATGTTATGTGAGGGATTATAACACATGCAATCCATGAGCAATAAACAGGTTATACATTTTCCAGGACCCACTACAATCTAAAATAACAATTTTAGTTACCAGAAAATGTTGTGTTGGATAACCAACCCCAAGTAATTAGTTTCACCTGGAGGCTCAAAATTCCAGCAGTATGGCACCCAGCTCATGGTAATCCTAGGAATTTCAGTAAAAAGCCGTTGGACTCCTTCAAGGCTCCTCTTTGCCATTACCTGCCTATCATGAACACAAGCCAAATAGAAAGCTACCCACAGCCTCACACAATGAAGCAAACTGATGTGCAGTTGTAGGTTCCTATGCAGATAGACAAAAAGGCTGTTTCAGGAGACACTTTCTATTTTTACATCAGATCAGATGCTGGCTACACAGGACTATGGTAGATGCTTCAAAATCCTGCACGCTGGACACTTAAATGGAATAGATTAGAAAACAACAAATATGATTATGAATCAGCTTTTTGCCATATTCTTTGAGGAAATATTCAATGGTCTGGAAGCACTTTGTTGACCTGTTTGGTCACCAATGACTGTGATAATCCCAGTGAAAAAAGTATGT
>OMNN01098487.1:1096-38155 GCA_900302755.1 Chromis chromis
CCCCCCCTCCCGATAAAGTCTCATTCATGAAAATAACACTGGTATATATATTTAGCAACAGATATAACCAACTAATAGGCATCCATCAGTTCATATATGATTTGATCACCAATACAGTTTTATTAATAAATGACACAGCAGAAACTCTCTGCAATGTAATGAGATATATTCTTTTTATAGTGCAATAATATGGCTTGATCCATTTAATGATACACCCTATATTTATTTAAACTTTCCCAAGAAACAAGTTGCTAACATAAAAGATGCAGGATGCTGTTTCCAGACTTTTTCCTAGAACATGTACCTCGAACGCCCTGCGGAGAGCCTCCAGAGAAGGTCTGCTCCTGGCCTGTTGCCGTGGCAACGTACTGACATAATGCTCCAGTTGTGGCACCAAATCTATCGTGCTGTAGAAGGAAGGTCTGCGCAGCTCCATCCTTGAGCCCCGGCGTTCTGAGGCACTGCTAGACAAGCAAAAATTATATTTTAAACAGCAAACACTTCATCAAACGTTGAAGCTAACTTGTAATTGTGGTACGTGTAGTTCCTCTAATGGCCACTAGATGCTGCTAAGTGATTATTAACACAAACCTTGAATCCTCGTCTGAGACAACAATGGTCGGAGGAAGCTGTCGGTTACCATCTTGTTGTGACCCGCTGGAGTCAAAGTGGTGTGAAGAATACCTGGGAGGTCCTTCCCCATTGGTTGAGAAGTGGACATGTGGGAAAACATCTGGTGCCAATTCATTACGTTTGGACGTGAACTGACCCATCGGCACAACTTACTGAGTCCTGTGGTTCAATGTGGGAAGAAAGCAGTGAAAGAGCTGATTGATACTTGTTAAAGCAAAGTTTGAGAGTACTGGATAAATCTTGGTCTTTCTTTTCTTCCTTAGACACTTAGGGAGAAAGCTTAGTAATACAGAGACACAGAATTCAGAAAGTTCTAATGGCAAATACGTTAACATACAGTTGCAGCTGTATACAAGCTGCAGATACAGACTATATTAGTCAAATATTCACTTTTTTTTTTTTTAGCTTTGTTTTCAACTCGAGAACAACTTTTGTCATGTAAACCGATACCTTTTGGACCTGCAAACAAGTCTGATGGGAACGGTCGAGTGAACAAAACAATAAAACTGAGTATAAAAAACACTGAGCTGAAAGAGGCTAAAAAGCTCAAATGAACTTAAGAGTAGAGTAATATTTATCTGTGGGTTCAGGACTACAAGCAATATCTTTTACATTATTGTCAATTTTAAAATATAAAAAGAATTTAGCAGTGTTAAGGCCTTTTCTGAGCCGCACCGATAGTGATTCATGCTGTTCAGGGGAAACCTCATTTGACTAATTACTGATGCAGACTAGTTACCGATTCAGTCCTGAATGTGAGAGCAGTGTGTGGGAGTCTTTTTCTATAAGAGACTGAGCTCATCTGCACCTGCATCAGAAATAATGGATGCACACGACTTTTTCTCCACGATTACATTCGCCGAAACAAAACGTTCTATAATAACAAAATTACATATCTGTTTGACATGACATAGAAGTCGCCATACTCTAATACATTCTCACACTTTTACTTACTGGTTTCTGCAGATCTAAAATTCTAAGCCTGCATTAATCAGTTTTGTTGACGTGTTAAAAGGAAAGTGATGCTGTTAGTTTTATGAATACCATTAAAACACACAGTATTAATCCAAACGTTATCCCATCAGTAGAAATATCACAATTACATATATACAATTTTGACATCTAAGAACATTTATTTGCTCCAATATATCTTAGAAATGTTAAACTACAAAATGGAAATGTGTGTACTTACCTTCTTTTCCTGGTGAATGAACTGTGAGATTCCTTCTTTCATTACACAGTGAAACTCTTGAAATTTATACCTTCAGTGAGGTAGCTGACATCTCCTCCCATTTACCTCATCTTCCCCCCTCCTCTCTCACACACACGCATCATCATTTTCTTGGATAGATAATAATAAAGATAATTTAAATAAAGCTAATTTCATAAAGGACCATTTTATTCATACAATTTAAAAACAAAGCAATTTATCATAATTAAAATTAAATGAAATGTAACTTTTCTGTCAGTAGAGCACTTTTTCTATATCTCAATCTCTAATATTTTCTGTTTTGCTTTTCTGATTTCTGGGATTGGTTTTCTGGGAAACTAAACCTTTGTTACACAACTCAGAACAGGAAGTGTGTGCCATGTTTCTGGCAGTGGCAAAGTTTGGAGTAAACAGATGAATAAAGGGGTATTTAGAGGAGGCCACCATAGCTGAGCTGATTTATTTGCTGTAAACTCAAAGTACAACACAGAATTTCTAGGATTTTTTGGGAAACAAAATATTGCATCACTGGTTTTGCTCAGAAATGTTGCCAGGAATAGACAATGATCCAAAAATAATTCTCTAAACACTTAAATAACTCCTGTTTTTTATTATAGTGATACTCCTAAATACCTGAACTGTGACTCAACCTGCAGTTGTACATGAGCTACTACTGTTTACACCACCAATAATGCTCAGGAAGAAACTCCAGTTTTCACAATGAACACACTAAAAATAGAATGAGTGCTGCATATCCTGTTCTTTTATGTCGTGTTCCAACTTTTTAGTGTGGATTTCATGAACTTTACTTATCCAAATGTCTTTTCAAAGACAATGCCAATCAATATCTATTCAGAAACTGGCTAATAATTGTCTGTTACATGTTGTCATTGCAACAGACAGTGAGGGAAAACAAGAACAATTTAGTTCCCAACATCCACATTTACATACGAGGTGTGCATTCATACACTGTAATGTATGAAAGTAATGTGTACAACAAAATCGATTTAAAAACAACAGTAATACAAGAGTGTCCTGAAAACCCATCTTTAAAAACAGATCTTCTTAAAAACTAGAATTACAGTTGTATGTTTCCACCAACCAGTTACCTTATAGTTTACATCCATTTATCTGCCTGTTCCTGAGCTCTGGTGTTAAATAACACACAGAAAGGTAGTTTTACTGGACATTATGATGTCATGGTGAAGCTGACCTTTAACCTTTTGGATATGTCATCACTGGTTCCAACATCACATTACCCCAGTCCTGGCTTCTCTCCACTGGGTCCCGGTTTATTTATTTACATAACAGAAATGTTGACCCCATACGAGCCCCTGTACAGCCTCAGATAATCAGTTGAGGGCTCTCTGACTGTTTTAAAGTGGAGGCTTAAATCTAAATAAAAAATAACTTTTACCATGTTTAACTCCATTTCTTCTCTTTTCTTTTTCTTTGGCCTCACTGGCTTTAGGTTCTGTCTTCCTCTTTCCTGTTTTTTGGCTCGTCTGTCAAATCACCTGTGCTATATAATTTAAGTTATCATTATTATTATCATTTAATTGTTTTGAACATGTTTGTTAAAATTTGTCAAAATAAATCGATGAATTCTTCTGTTATGGCCAACACAGTGACAGTGACCTTTGACAACCAACATGTACTTAGTTTGTTCTTGATGAATTGATGCAAAATTTGAAGAAGTTTCTGGGTTACTGCATCGGCAAGAATGGGAGGGACTCTGGTCACCTGCATGAAGGTGCAGAAAATGTTAAAATCCAGGTAAGTGTTCACTTTTTCTTAGGCCAGAGTCACATTTTCCCTCTAGGAAAGTAGGCTATTTAGGACTCTATATTGAGTGACGTTTTCAAGGCGGAAACTTCTCGCCGAGTATTCTTCATAGTGCCAGAACCATGCTATAATTAAACCTGCTCCATTGCCTCGTGCACCCTACATGCTCACAATGCCATTGTGCCCTGGTCAAAGTCACTTGTTACACCCACACTGGTAGAGGAAACAGCAAGGTAGGTGTCTACGCACAGCCTCAATCCAAAATGAGATATTAACCATTTGACTCCTTTTAGTGCAAAACTACAATATAGAGTATGTGCTGCTCTATTATAAAGGATGAATTAACTCCAGTTCTTTATATATTGAGCTCTGTGGTGTGCGGTGACAGACAGAAGTGTTTATGTCTTGACACACTCAGCTGTTGTAGCATTGCTAAAGAGTGACTGACATGCTCTTAACCTCCTCTGAACTTAGAGGCATTTGTCATGATGAGAGTTCATTTTGTAGCTTTGTACAAAGCATAGAAGACACCTCAGAGGTCACGAGGACAATCGATGCATGTCTGATGTCAAAGTAAATAACTGCAATGACTATGTGAGTGACTTCCAGGAATGCAGAACTGTTCCTCCTGTTCTTTCCTTATCTTGACTCTTCCCTTCCCTCCTCTCTTTGTACAGAGCACTTTGACAGTAAATGTCTGCATCGTGATTAGCAGGTGATTCAAGTGACAGTGGACACAGCCTCAAATTATGGAGAGAAGCGGAGTAAGAGACAGAAAAAGTAAAACAGACATGGCTGATGCTAGTCAAAAACGAACAAAAACATTCCCCCGAAACCAAAAACGTGGTGCAGATCCAGAATTAAAGCCCTGCTCTAAAGCCCCTGTTCAGAAGGACTCAGGTGTCGTCTCCTACATCCTCCCCTCACACTCCGACACCATCTTCACTCACCTGCATCGCTTTTGGAGGGAAGAACTTCTCGTAGACTGCACCTTTCCCCTCCAAGGAACCTCCTTCCGAGCTCACAGACTCGTACTGGCAGCTTCCAGCCAAACCCCTGCTGCAGTTTTAGGCCCTGGAGTGGAAGAAATGGCACATTGTTTGAGCCCAGGTGGGTTGAGGGCTGTTCTCGAGTTTGCATATTGTGGAGATGTGAGTGTGAACTTGAGTGAAGACTCTGTAATGGAGGAGGTGCTGGATGCTTGTCAGTGTCTGCACATGGAGAGACTGAGGGAAAGGTGCATGTCAAAGGTCACGACCTCTCCAACAACACAGAGAGACAAGAGCTTAGCGGTCATCAAGGACATATGGGAGAGAGGAGTGGGGTGTGATATCACAATAAAAGCAGAGACTGGAGAGAAGCACTCAGGTAAGATGCAACCCAGGACGTCCTCTTGACGACAGCAGAGTTGCATGTGGACCCTGTACTTCTACATCCAACACAGTCTGAGGTCTGTGTGAAGGCCTTGCATAAATATGCACTAGTAAACCTAGTAAAAGATGCAAACGGTCAAATGTAAAGTCTTGTAGTATGCAGTAATATGCATGTTTGAAGGCAAAAGCAAAATATTAACATCACTGATCACAATATTTTGAAAGGTTGTGTTACATAATAACATTAGTTAGTGTATCAGTGTAATATTGTGTGTAATTTAAACTAAAATTTCTGCCTTAGCTGACTTAAAACTAAATTCTAGTTGAGGTAACTTAATGAAACAGACGACTTGATAACTTAGTTTTCTTCACCTTGAGTTCAGGATGTCAAGTCCCCTCTCCTATATTAACATACCTGAACAATTAGAAATAGTTAAAACTGGTAATATAAAAACGCTTAATTACCCAAATGTAATGTCATTTTTTGGCTGAACAGAATATCAACAGAAGTTGTTTAAAGACATGCAAATTGTTGCATTATTATTTTTATTTTTGTTAAACACAAACTAAGGAATATGCACTGATTTACACATCAAAATCCAGAGTAGAGTAGCATATGTGGAATATCTGACAAAGACAGAAGACTGCAAATTTGAAAATAAAAACATCTGGTGGTGTGCTATTAAAAAGTGAGCTCAGCATATCTCTATAGCCTGCTCTTCATCTCTGCTTGACACTAGCAGCTCATGGCTACATCAGCCACAACCAACAAATAATGCTTCAAACTGAATGTCTTTTTTTATTCTGAACTGAATGTTTGGGGAAAATGAGACAATTTATACTATTTTAAAGGACAAACACAATGAGTTGACAAACTCTTCTTCCTAAGTAAAATAAAAATAAAAATAAAATACTTCAATTAACCCCCAGGGGACAAACAGTTTTCTGAGTTGAATTGAATGACTGGTGTTTTCATGGGAGCCCAGTCCACACAACAGGCCTTCAACACTGGAAAATTAGTTTGAATTTTGTGATGGTGGAAAATGATGTATTGAGTAATGTAAAATGTCAAAATTCACACTACATAGCTAAAAACATTTTTTTAATCACCATTTCTTTGTGCATAAGCTGTATATGTAGAGTCAAGATATTTTAAACTAAATGATCACTCCACAACGCCTAAAAGAAGAGAACAGGGAGATGACAAGAAAACAAGCTTCAGTGAGCCGGTCTCTCACGGGAGACCAGCTCACTGAAGCAAAGGAATCAGCAAACAGCGTCCATTACAACCTGAAGAAGACAACACAGTGAGGCTTCACCAAGAAGCACAAAGGAACCGGCAGATAGAGGCTGCACAAATGCCCTCTTGTGACACAAGTGTGCAGCAGAGCTACTGAGTAAGGAAGAAAGTTATAAATAGATGCAGGAGGAGAAATGTTGTCTGGACTTTCTGGCATCTAAATGATGAAAGTTGCGCGTGTCTCTAAGAAACTACCACACATACTTCAACTCTCACCTCTGAGCCTTGTAGCAATGTGTGTTACAATATGAGTCAGGAGAGAAGAGGAAACTGAATGCGAGCATCCTGTGTGTTCCGACACCACGAAGTGAACATCATGATTGGCCACAAACACTTTTTTCTTTTGTCTATCTTGAGTAGATTAAGTACAATGCTCATTTAACCACTGGCGGTTAACTTATGACAAATTTAATCAGATTTTACTGTGAAATCTGAATTTGCATATTAACCACATATTGAAGTAGTCGGTTTGCCACAACTGAGTGAAGTATACTGCGTCTGTTCCAGATAAACTCCAACACCCAAGCTTGTACATGCACTACTTGATGTACTTCCACCTCAGTTACAGATTTACTACATTTCCCAGAATAGTTCATATACTTGTTGTCATCAGCTGATGGTGATGCTGGTAGGAGGAGAAAGTTGCGTCAGACTCAAATGGTGAGTCAATCCTTTTCTCAATGAGCAGGAGGGAACGTTTTCCCTAAGAGTGAAAACTATTACTGTATTTCTCTGTGACACATGCTGACCAAACGTGCTGGTGCAAGTGCAAAAAACTTTCAATTACATGACAGTATGACGAAAAAAGATATTTAAATGATTATGAAAAAGAGAAAGTCACAAATTGGAATTTATCCACATATCTGCAGTATTAGAAATGCTGCGGATTAGATTGGACATGCATTTTTCAGAAGATGATCACTGGGTGGAGTCAGTGTGTGGTTTGGTCAAACCCTCCACAGAGTCTCAGTAGAATTGTTTATCTACACACCTTATCTTGCTTCTGTGACTTCACTCAAGTTTCAATCTCCCCTCATTTCTCTAAGCGCACCGTGTGGTGTTGGCAGCAGGCGGGGATTATTTTCGGGCGCTGCTGTGCGGAGGGTTACGGGAGTCCAGTGAAGACGTGGTGTGCCTGCGAGGTGTCCCATCCTGGGTGATTGAATCCATCCTCAGCTTCATCTACACGGGTCAGCTCAGACTGGGCTGGACCAGGATCTGGGAGCTGACAGATGCACTGGTTCAGTTCCAGCTGGAGGGGGCGCTCTCGCTGTGCACAGACTTCCTACGGGACAGAATGGATGAAGGCTCCAGTCTGGATGTGCTGGTTCTGGCTGAGACCTACGGGCTGGTCCAGCTGGGGCAGGCTGCAGAGGAGTATATTCTGGCCCACTTCCAGAGCATTTCTGCTGGGGAGAAGTTCAAGGATGTCCCCTGTCCCCTGCTGGAAAGGCTGCTGGACAAAGACTCACTGTGTGCCGAGAGTGAGGTAATAGTTTTAGTTCTGTTGGTGAATCTCACCATTTGGTCCTCCTCTATATCTAATTTGAAGCAATACATTAAAAACAATAATGTTTGGGCTCATGAAAGAAAAAGAAAAAATTACCACAACAGTAGACTGCATCAGTCTTTTTGAGTTATAGTAACTTCTAATAAAATTGTGTTCAACTAATAAACTACACCGAGTTTCAGTAATTAGCTTTTCCTCTACAATTAAATGTATTTTATTTACTCATCCTGTCTGAAATTGTCCAGGTATGTTAAGTCAGACGAGGGGACATGTAATCCTCAATTCATGGTAAAGAAAAATTAAGGCATGAAGCTAATTTTACTGAATTACCGCAACTTAAATTTAGTTTTACATCAATTAAGGCAGAAATTTGAGTTTAAATTACACACAATATTAAGTTAATGCAAATACCAATAATATTATGTCAACTCAATCCAACAAAATAGTAGCAATAGTTTATCTAAATCCATAAAATAGATTTACATGGTTAAATTTTTTTTTTAAAATTTAACCATGTATTTAAGTTTGGGGAAAAAGGCCCTTCAATGTCATTTTTAGTGGTGACACATCATTTTGAAACCTACAGAACTTTTAGGAACTTCAATATTGAGTGTTAATTATATCTAAACGATGGGTAAAAGATACTGTACACTGGATGTTTTTCTTTGTTTTTGTCGCAATGACACTACATTCCTCCTAATTGCTACAGTATAGCCAGGAATAAAACTATTGTACTTTAGTGACATCTGGTGGTCAAATCAAGAATGACAGTGTGACAGATGGGTACAAGTCAAACAGCATTTTTGTGTTTGACCAGCTTTCTTCATTTGTCTTCTGACAAAAGCCAATATGAAGAGTACACTGAGACGATGCATTTTTACAAATTCAGGATTAACAGATAAGATCTTTGCTTTGAGAATAACATATATTCTTCAAGGCTTCTAAGGGGTCATGATATGCCCATTTTGACACCTCAGTTTTATCAAAATAAAAAAACATGTTTCCCTCTTTCATCCCCAGATCGTGGTGTTCAGGGCAGTAGTGAGCTGGGTGGAGGACAACCGTAAAGAGAGACTTCCATGTCTTCCAGACCTGCTCCTCAGGGTTCGGATGCCCCTCCTCAGCTACTCTGAGCTCCAGGAGGCTCTCAGCTGCAGCCTCTTATACAAGAGTCCTGGGGCCAAGAGAACGCTGGAGGCCCTGCAGAGCCTCATGGAGGGGAACTACAGAGGACCTGAATGCCAACCTCGCACCCCAAACCAGGCACATACACTCATCTGTATCATAACCCTCCACTGATCCATCAGTCACATCTCTAAGATTCACTCTCTTCTCTTCAGGTCCTGGTTCTGGTCGGTGGGGACACTGTAGACGATGACTTCAGGAAGAGGGTTCCCAGTCAGACCTTGTGGTTCGCCCAACAGTTCCACCGAGGGTCTGGTTTAATTAGAAGCATAGAGTGGAAGGCATTTACAAAGATCCCTGAGCTGCCTCGGTTCAGACACTGTGTCTGTCTCCTCAACAACAAACTGTACGTTCTGGGAGGACGCAGGTACTACGGAGCTCTGGACATCCTGAAGTCTGCTGTGAGGTATGGAGGTGTGGAGGCGCATGGCAATTACACGAGCAGGGATGGAGCCACTGGTACTTTATATGTTCTTCAAATTTGACTATCAGTAATCCAAAATGCAGCAAAATGCAGCAAAATGCAGCTGAAATATTAAAGTAAACCAGTTTGTTTATATACGACCGATCACTCTACCAATAATACTGAAGCATCAGTATATCAGCAGCATCTTCCTGTTGTAGCTGCTGCAGGTTTGAACCACTTTATATACAGTTTTACATACAAAACACCAGATAAGAGGACTCCAAACATGATTAATAGTGGAGGAAAGAAGTTCTCCAGTCTAATTTCTGCTGAAATACTGGATCATTTTGAACATTTACTGAAATTAAACCACGTGAGAAGTTTGCTGGAGCGGTTTGCAACATACAGACATTTTAACTGTGGCACAGACTACATGTTGCTGTTTGTTGGTAGCCACCAGTTTAACCTTTAACGAATTGTTGCATTTTAAAAACTTGTTATTATGTAAAATCTCCAACTTGAACACAACTACAGGCAGCTGTCAAATAAATTAAGTGGAGTAGAAAAAAAAAAGTAAAGTTGTACTACTTTGTTACTCTCCAAAACTGTCAAGAACACATTTTATTATTGCCAGATATCATTACTTTTCCATTAAGAATGCAAACATACAATGCAAGACTACAAACCTATGAATGTATGTGTGCTGACATCACCGCTGTACAGTAACTTATGCTTCATTTTTAAGAGGAATTCTTCCTGGAAAAATACTGCATGTGGAAAAAAATAAGTTGTATTAGTGTGGCTCCAGAAGAAGCTGCATGTGGTGTTGTGGCTGTAAAAACTGTAGGTGTAGAGTTAGACAGAAGTGACCTCTGCAGCTCGCTCCTCATGCAGTCTGAACGGATGGCAGTCCAGACGTTAGCCTTACAAAATGTGTATTTCTGACTCAACTGCAAACATATCTGCTTCTATACCTCTTTAAAAAACAGTGAAGCACCATGTCAAAGTTATACTTAAATACAGCAGTACTCGAGTACATGTACTTAGTTGCTTTCCACCACTGATGAGGACATTGTAGGTGGTTTTAACATTGTTCCTGAGAATGGCAATTGTTGACTCACCCATGACTGTAGAACTGGAGTGTAGGTAACTAGCTTGATGCGGCGTCTCTTCCTGTGAAGCTGCTGGTGACTGGAGGCTCCTCTGGCTTTTCTCAGGCCCATTTTCTCTTAAAACACGCGATTTACTTAATATTTAACAATTAGAATGTCAAAGTTACTAAAGTATTGCTATATAAAAAAAACAAAAGAAAAATCACCGTTTCAGGCTCCTCTAGTCATGCAAGTGAACACCTCCACAGGTGTTCTGCATTAGTCGCTAATTAGGCCTCGGCCACGCCCACATGCGTACGTCACCGTAGATGTTCCGGTCTACCAGATTAAAAGACTTCCTATTGCAATACATTTACTTACTAAAATCAATGAAAGAATACATCACAGATCATTGCACAGCATAATGACACTACAAATTATTTTTTTATTAATACATTTCGCTCATAGTTAGTAATTGCTTAATTTATTGCTTTGTTTGCTGCAAGCTTTAATATTGAGGATTGAAAAAAGTAAATATGGTCCGGTGCATTAACAATTAACCCTGTAAACCTCAAGTAGTCTTTAGAGAGCAAACATATTTTTTAAAGTGAGACATGTAAAATAAAGCCATTTTGATGAAATATCATGATTTTAAGCTTAGATCTGGTTAGTTAGCTATGCGTGATTTGTTCCAGAACTGTCTGAAAGTTTTTGGGTTCTGGTACATGGTGTCATTTTTGGGATTTTTAAAGAAGATAACATGCCTTTAAATAATCCCCTTTGGAGTTTGGGGTTCAAAGCGCCTTTTAACGTGCTCCGTACAGTGCTGGAATATTTTGGTAGCTATTTTCATTAGAAATATATCTGTAAATTGACAAAAACTTTCTAGCTTAAGCATGTACCATTCAGATTAAAGCACCATTTCCTTTATATGAATTCCAGGTGATATGAGGTGTGTGTCACTTGTATTTGAAATAGTTAAAGTGCAGTGTTTTTTCTGTCCTGGTTGATTTTATCTGACAGTGAATTTCTGAAAGGACACTAAATGAAGCTATCTGACTCTCATAGGTTTGACCTGACACTGTGCAGGTGGGAACAGCTGCCTGACATGTTGTGTCAAAGGGACAATTTCTCTGCTGTGTGCCTGGGGGGGAAGGTTTTTGCTCTTGGTGGTAACTGTGATGACAGCCAAAACCTGGATGCTGTGGAGTATTACAGTCCTGAGGAGAACGCCTGGAGGTGCAGAAAACACTCACCAGACATGAAGAAACAAGAATGTCTAAGCTATACTGTAGGATTATGTACATTTTTAATAAATCTGGATGTGACTTGGATGCAGCAAGTTCAAGAGGCAGCAGCTGGCTAAACGTTTTAGCTTCTTTTAAGTCTTCATTGGCAGAAAATCTACTAAAATGATCCTTGTTGTATGGGCTACAGTTACAAATACTGAACACTGTATATATGGAATACTAAGGCTATAAAACCATTCTCTACTACATTTCTTAAGTAAAAACGCCAGCTTCAGAACTGATAGACTATACTGAAATTTCAGATTTTAAACGTCCGACCAGGAATGTTTCTGTAAAGTTTTCAGATGCACTTTATTTTAACTTACAAACCCAACATGAGGTTTGAGAACATATTACACAATGACAGCACCCTAAATATGTTAAATTATGTGTCATTTTCAACACTAAATCTTGAGACATCAGAAGCAGAATATCTTTCAAACTAATTTTCAACAAAAGTCTGTATCCACAGAATATAGAGAGTTTAGACGTTAATTAAACAGTGATGCTTTATATTTTAATTTGGCTGTGGTTCTCCTGCAGGTCAGCTCATCCTCTGGCCACGGCGGTCTGTGGTCACGCTGCAGCTATACTGGACGGACAGATCTACATCTCAGGAGGCTGTGACTCCCATCATCGGTGCCTCGACTCTATGTGGAACTATCATCCCACCCGTGGCTGTTTTCCCAGATCGCCCATGACTGCAGGAGCCGGACGTGCAGGTCATGTCATGTTAGCTTTGGGGAGGGGGCTGGTGGTGGCCGGAGGGCTGCAGCCGCTCTGGATGGGTTTTGGAGATCAGCTCCTCTGCGAGCTGTACGACCCAACACATGACTCCTGGTCCTCTTTTCCCGCCCTTCCTCGGCCTCATGTGTCTCCAGGAGGGACTGTGCTGGACGGACGGTTGTATGTGGTTGGAGGGTTTTCAGCAAACACGGCAAGGGATTCTAAGTGGGTGCACTGCTATGATCCCAAGGAGGAGGGTTGGGAAAAACTGGGTGTGATGCCACATCCATACACTGATTTAGCAGCTTGTTCCCTGCCGCTACCCGACCTGCATGAATCAAATAATTAAGCTTTTTTTTGGCCTTATAGATATTTCTGAAAAACATTCTTTAAAAAATCCCTGACATGGATTTATGTTGAAGTAATAAGTGCAACAAAACCCAGTGCTGATAATATTATAGAGACACTGAATATTCTGAAGGTTCCTCAAAAAAGCACAACTGCAGTCTGGAACACATAAGCAGAGTCCAGCAGAGTTTAAGGTTGTACTGCAGAAATAACTTACTCCACTACTGAAACATATTAAATGCTGTTTTGTCCAAAGGTACATGTGAAGCAGATTCTCCTGCAGGACCCTGTATCAGGCCATATTTGTTATAAAAACAGGCCTGGTGCCATTTTTAAAGGTTGCAAAGCATGGCGTGTTCACTGGTACCATCATTGGCTGCATGTTTTAGGCTGCTTTGTCCTTCCCTTCTGCTATCTGCAACAACAACCTACAAGGCTAGAAACCTACCACAGTGAAAATTCAAAAGGTTGCAGAGGTTTTGGACCATGCAGGGAGGCAGGTTTGTGTGGGCTATCAGTGCTCGTCTCCCTGCATGCAAATGTTCCACCAGAACATTTCCACCCACACTGAAGCCACATTCTCAGCATTTTTACCCCCTATTGCAGAATAATAATGAGGAGGGACAGAAGCCCAGGTCGTTCATTTTGGCCTTATAATGATGCAAATGATGCTTTTCTGGTGGATGTTTTTAAAAAAAAAAAAAATAGCCTGGGGGTTAACAGATATATCATTTTGGAATTCCCCTCAACCCAACCTATAATTTCAGAGTTTCTTTACTTTACTCCCATACATAGCCTCTTAAAGGGGAACTCCGCTGACTGTACACATTAAGGTCACTGAATATGTCATGAGGTGAACTCAGACTGTGTTATGGGTCTGATTAAAGTTTTTAAGTGTGGAAAAAATAACATCACCTGGTGACCTCACTGTGTTGACATCACCTCAAGATGAGATCAGTAAGGTAATCTAAAATTTATGAGAGAAAATCTGCGTTACAAACTTGAGGACATAAAGTTAAAAAGACTTGTGGGAAGGAAATTGGCTGCATTTTGGTAAAGGTAGGGTCGAACTAAAAGCAAAGGTATTTCAGCCTCTCTTCAATTTTACAAATATTCTCTTACTTTATGAGTACTGGACTAAATTGCTGCTCTACTCTTTTAGGAGAAGGATTGGACGTGTTGCTTGTCACTCAAGATTTTAAAAAAAGTCAAATTTCGAGGTGATATCAGTTCATTCCAATGGAACTCAAATAATCCACTGGAGCAGGTTAAATTAATCTCTGTGAATGTTCTGTGTTCAGCTCAGCTTTGCATCAAAATCTAGTGAGCTCAGAAAGGGTTGTTTTCCTCATTCTGTTGCTTTTCTGTGCACAACATGGTGTGTGATGGTGAACAAAATGATAAATGGTACAGTAAAAGAAAACACTTAAATGCCTCAAGAGCTACAGTATGTTACACACATGTTTTATTTTACTGTTAAGCCATTTAAACTGTCTTAATACACTTTCTAATGGTATAAACTGTACCAGAACATAAATAAAAGATTTCAAGGTTCAACAAAAGATTTAATTTCATAGTTTGTATTTTACCTTTGACCATCTTGTAAAATGAAAAAAGAAGAAAAAAAAAAATCAAAGATAGAAGCATCTGCTCAAGAAATTCTAAGTACATGAACTCGTTTTTAGAATTCAACCACAAGGTCACAGAACCCATAATAATGAATTTTCTGATTTGCACAACAGCCTGTCCTATTTATTTGTTATTTAACATGCCGCGCTCACAAACAGCTTCCTGTCATAAGTGATTGAAGTCAACGAGAAACAAGAACTTTGTGTCCTTTGCATACAAGATAAAGAAAAAGTGCATTTTTTTTGTAGCTTCTTCTTCTCATTAAATGCTCCCTGGTCTGGCTGCTCATCACCTCTTTATCTTCTTGCATTTCCTTTTCTATTAGAAAAAGGAACAAACCTCTGCAGTACGTGATTGACAAATCAACGTTTTGGCATTAGTGAAAATCTGCAAAAGTCGGACTACAAAGGATTTTTTTTTCTTCTTTTTCCAACTGATCAGCCTCATAATTTGAACCACTGATAGGTCAAACTGAACACAATGATCATCTTGCACAGGCGTGTGCGTGAAAAGGCCTGTTTTTACTGATACGCTTTGTTTTTGTTCTAACGGTCCATTGAATTTTTTTTTAATCTATTATTTAATATTTATATATTTAGGGAAACTTTTATCACATGTTAAAAGTTCCTTAAGACTTCTCTTTGTTTGTTTCTTCCTCTTTTTTGAGATTACTTTAGTGACTGGCAAAAAAAATGGTTTTACTTCAGGTTTGTGTCCAGCTTCCTCTACTCTGTATAATAATAACAATCTAACCTTTATTGATCCCCTTGGGCAAATTCCTTCTCTGCATTTGACCCATCCTATTCAAAGTTAACCTTAACTATACATACTAGGAGCAGTGGGCAATCTGGTCCATTTGCTCCAAAGAAGTTCATGTACAAAAGCCTGATTTTAATTTTTTGCAACATTCCGAGAGTTTGCTTCAAATCCGCTCGACGATTATATGGAAGCATGACTAGTGTCTTTATGATCACTTGCCTATTACTTCTAGATAGACTTGACATATCTTAAACTTATTTTAAACTCCATCATTTGAAATCTAAAATGACATCATTACATCTTTACCATATGTCAAGGAGATAATCAAAACATATGATCTGTTTCATTGCATTGCATTTCACAGGAAGCAGTACCTAAAAAAATACAGGAAAATGTATCAAATATCTGTGTAAGCTCTTTGGCTCTTGCAGCATCAACATCATTGAACTACAGCTGTGCCTCCCGGATGCTACATCCTTGTACTAAGAGCTATGAGTGGAAATTTATGTGACAGTTAAAATTGTTCCTTTTTGTTCTCTTCTGCTCAGTTATTCGTCATCGGATGGTTGGTGGTACATCGGCGAGAAACCACACAATATCCTGTAATGTAACCATTTCAGTCACATGTTGTGCAATAGAGGGCAGAGTGATGCATGAACCAATGCAGGAAAGGACTTCTGGGTGAAATATTTCTTATGCAATGTTCACTTTATGCTACTGAACATTGCATAAGAAACAGTATAGTTACATATATCAGTGAAAAGGGAAATTCATTTTGAGATCCAGTCTTTCAAGTACGTGGGTGGGTGTCTTTTGACAAAAACACAACAGCAGAATATAAAAGCTTTATTTGCTACATATGACAAATTTCATATTAGCTGCATTGTGATGTGAATAAAGTCACTTAGGCTTATAATAAAAGTAAAAACTAGAAATCTCCAACAAATTTAAAATAAATTGTCCATATCTGGATCAACAGTGCATGAAGTACATATAAATAAGATTTTTTTGGAGTGTGGTTTTACCTGTAAAAGGTCCTGCTTTCTCTTCAAAAAACTGGAGTTGTTTCCATTTAATACGTACATTTTCTTTTCCTTTTTAGGAAATCCAACCCTACTTTTGAGGCTCTTAATATTTTACGAAATAAATTTAATATATTTACATATTGTAATTGTATCTTTAAATACTCTGTTGGTGGTGGAGTCCACCATTCCTGCCATTCCAACCGTTCCCGCCATTTTCCCCATTGCCACCATTCTCATCATTCCCAACCCTTAATCCACATAATTTGATTTTTATTGAAAGCTAAATGGATGTCAAAGCTCTAAAATCAGTCTGTGTTTTATCAATTTTAAAATGTAGTCCATGCAAAAATAGCTACTCTAACAGCTCAACACTGGCCAGAGTCTTGAGTTCAGGCTCGTTGATCTCTTTGTCCGCCACACTGCTGCTCCTTCCCTTGTTCTTGCTTTTGAAAGGTTTCCCCAGTTTGATCGACAGCGTGTGCAGGACGGAACTTTCACCTGATGAAGAGCTGCTGCGGCCGAAGGTAGACGTGGATCTGCTCTCTGAGTTGGTGGCCTCGAACAGCTTGCCCATGAAGCTGAGCCCAGCCTGGCGGATGTGGGAGCTGCCAGCGAACACGTACAGGATCGGATTTACAGCGCTGCTGAAGTAAGCAAAGGCTGTGACATTGGGACGGGCAATGGAAGCAGCCGTGAGCACTGACTCGCTGTGCAGCAATAGACCGACCACCTGAAAGAGGGAGAGGAGAATGGGTATACAATTCTCAAATAAAAGCAAGTATTCAAACATTGGCCAGTGATGTGACCATCACGAACAAATAAGGTTCCCTAATGAAGGCCTGTCAAAAACACTGAGGCTGGTGAAATGACCTGCTATATGATGGCTGACATTATAAAATTAATGTAATGTAAATCCTAATTTCATGAGTACATCAGCAAAGCCATCGCATCCTCACCAATTTTTCACTAGTGAGCTTATCTTTTCATGGAAATACTGTTTTCATTCACTAATTAATTGCATTTGCCTCCTGCTTTTTCACATTCACACAGTAAAAGTAAGTCTCCCCAGGTCTGATCTCGCAAATGCACAGCTAAATAAAACTGCAAACTCACCTCTATGATGTTGACAATGTGATAGGGCAGCCAGAATACCGCAAAGGCACAGATGATAATCAGGATCAGGCGGCTGCCTTGTCCTCTGCGCTGAAACTTGGCTGTTTGCAGGCGGCAGATGACGGAGGAGTAACAGGTGCTGAGGAGGGAGAAGGGCACCAGGCAGCCCATGGTGGTCTCAAACACGTACTGGAAGACCTTGTGGCCCACACTCTTCCAGTGCAATGGGATGCAATAGCTCAAAGTGATGTTGTTTTCAAGCACCTTCTTCACATTACTGTCAGAGAATAGAAAGTGAATGTGTCAGTAGATGTCCTGGGACAAAGACAGTAAGTATACAGAAATAATAACAATGACAATAACGATTTTTGGTCTCACCTGCGGTAGAAAGGCATCGGCAACGCCAGAAGGAACGATACCACCCAGACCAGCAGCAGGAGAACCAGCAGGGAGCGTTTGGTCCTCATCCTCTGGGACATAAAAGGCCTTGTGACGGCCAGCCAGCGGTCCATGCTCATCAGACAGATCAGGTAGATGGATACGTACATGTTCACGTTTGACAAGTAGTGCACTAGCTTGCATGCTGCTGAGCCGAACTCCCAGCCCCGGCCTCCTGCCAGGTACCGCAGGAAGAAAGGGGCGCTGAGCAGCACGAAGGCATCGGCCAAAGCCAGATTCAGCACCAGCAGACACGTCACTGAGCGCTTCTTCACCCGGCAGAACACCGACCAAACCACAAACAGATTCCCGGGAAAGCCCAGAACAAACGCCAGGGTCAGGATGGCGATGCCGATCTTAGCTGATACGGAGATGGGAGGGGGAAAGGAGGGGGCAGAAGACACCGGCTGGAAGGAGGTGGTGGCGTTTATGGATTCCATGGAGAAAGCCTGCGAAGAATTTGGCCCTCAACAAAAACAACCTTTCAAGGGAAAGAAAGGCGGGAAACAGGATATGTTGAGCTGAGTTTATTGAGACGTGAATGTGAGAGCAGGGCTATCTGTAATCCTCAAACAAATAGAAGACAGATCAAACACTGCCTGAGGAAATGCAGGGAGTGTCACTTGCATTGTGTGAAGTTTGTTTCCAGCAAACAAGTGATTTCATTAACTTGCATTTCACTGTCAAACTGCATATGTAGAAAAAATTATATCTATTTTATTATCATTTTGACTTTTTTTGCATAGTGAGGGAGAATGATTCCATGAAGAGAAAGGCTTTAAATCCTGATGCAGTTATGTGCTCAAATATTGAAATAAAATGTTGTGTTCTTTCTGACATCTGCCACTAGCACATCATCAAAACAGATCTGCATTTTCCTTCAATTTTCCAAATAAATCTGAGTGTAGACGTGTTTTGAATCAGCTCAATATGTGCTGAGGGAGTCTCAGCAACTACAAAACCTCTGATTAATGGCACATAAACAAAGCAGAAGATCACTGTAAACTTAAATGTTTCTTGCTGATAAAATTTCTATCAAAAATGCTGATCTTATAGTGTCTTAACACACGTGTTCCACAGAAAGTTGCTGCCTTTGTGCTACAGAGCAAAATCAAATAAACTGCAGTGAAATATTAGTTACATTCAATCAGAATCATACGTTTTCAAAATAAAAGGGAGCTCCCTGCTGGCATTTCAGCTACTTTTATAATCGATATCAATAAGAATTATATGACCAAAAATGTAAATTTTCCATCAAACCCTATGATCAGTGGAAATTCAGTTTAGCAAACGTTTAATCATCTGAATGATATCAAAGTCACATACTGACCTTCGACTGGTGATCTCGCTCTTAAAGCCACAAAGATAAATCCACCGCAATAAATCCAATCTATTTTACACCTTGTCTGAACTCCTTAGCTGTCCACTTTGAGGACTGCCTGTGTGGAGAACAACAAATATATGTGTATATTGAGTAAGAAGGGTCATGTGAGGGGAACTCCACCAGCTACAGGAAGCCATGTTGGGCTCATTGGGTTGCGTTGTACCTGTTGTTCCTCCTACTCATTTCATTCTACTGTCACAGGCTTTGGCATTAAATACTAGGTGACACTGGAATGCACGCCAGCCTTGTGGAAAATGTTGATTTAACATCTGCCGCCCTTTGTGGAACAGTGTTTGCTCTGCAGTCACCCAGAATGAAGACTCTAATGAAGCCAATGCTGTTACATTATGTGAAATATTTTTTTGACAAATTAAGAATCACAGACCAGCAGCACCTTATGGACACATTATTTAGTTGCAGATATGATGGAGAATCATAAAATGTTGAGAAACTGATGGCACCTATCCGTGGAAGAACAGGATCGAACGAGTTCAAGCTATCGTCATGAAGGTGAATAAGTGAGGGAGGGAATATTCCAGTAAACCATCAGGATCTTGTCGATACATGAATATTAAATCACAGCGTGTACATTGTCTGCTCTCTTGCACCAGACTTTGTCTTTGGCAGTCATTTACAGCATATTCCTCTTTCCACACAACCCATCTGTCTCAAGTTACTTGTGAGGGACAGGATGTATCTAATTGCATAATAACTTGTAATGCGTCATGTTTTTTTTGTCATACTTTGCTTCATTTTGTATTGTCACATTGAAAAATATTCCAGTTTAGGGTTTTAAAACTACACAAATTAATATTTTCATATTACGAATGGATCAAATCGGTAATGTGGGGCTGGTGTCAAGGAGTATTTGACCTCTGGGGGCATCATCCAAAAACTGTGGCCTCAATCATCCTGTCAATGCTTTTTAAAATCAAATTAAATAAGTGTATAGTTATTGAAATAGAAACCAACTATCCATCCATCCATTATCTATACACGGCTTAATCCTCTGTAGGGTCACAGGGGAGCTGGAGCCTATCCCAGTTGACTCGGGCGAAGGCAGGGGACACCCTGGACAGGACGCCAGTCTATCAAAGGGCTACACATAGAGACAGACAACCAAGCACACTCTTATTCACATCTACGGACAATTTAGAATCATCAATTAACCTCAGCATGTTTTTGGACTGTGGGAGGAAGCCGGAGTACCTGGTGAAAACCCACACTGCACAAGGAGAACATGCAAACTCCACACAGAAAGATCCCAGGCGTCCTAACCGGGACACCGACCAGGGATCTTCTAACTGTGAGGTGACGGTGCTAACCAACTAATACAGAGTTATTTTAATATTATGATTATTTATCATGATGTTAGATGGTAGCATAGTGGCAAGTTTGGCTAGGTTTTAGGAAACTGATCATCATCCCTTGAAATGGACGGCATGGATGTAACCCAAAGCAGAGACATTATACTTTCGTAAAAACATACCAACTATTTTGACTTTGAAGAATAATCTATGCAAACATCAAAAGATAAGAGGAGGACAATAACCCGTCAGCCACATCTACTGTAGTCTCACACAGTCAGACCATTCTCAACACAGCACTGTGTAGAATGGTCTAACTGCACCACATAATCAGTCTGCTAAAGGAGGGGAAAAAATGGTTTGGTTTGGGTTAAAACAGAAACTATTTTTTCAGGCCTAGGCAAGGATAAACTTGACACTGACATTTCAACCTGTAGTGGAATGGCTGGTCTACAACATGATTTTACATGCACTTAATCACACAACCGCAAGAAGTAATCTGTGTTACTTTCTGTTTATCAGTGATTAGAATGCACGATGAGCAACTTCTGACCTCTACGTAGGTGCAGTTTGCCCAGTCTGAACCAGAACTATGGGAGTGATGACAGGAGTGACAGGTGTCTTTTTAATTGCTTCATATTAGGGCATATTTGTTCGATATGATTTGTACTTTAGGCCTCGAGTTCAGATATCCTCATATTTGTCATGTGGCCATATTTGAATATTGTGAGTTAAACACTTGATGTCCCCAGACGTTGTATTTTACTATACAACTAACATTGACCAAATATTGCCCTGAATGCAGTACACATCAATGCAAACACTTTTGACATGCTCTGTCTATAAATACATCTGAGTATATCTGAACTCCATATTGCACCGTATACATTTAGATAAGGAATACTCCTGACATGCAGCAGATTTGGTCGCATTCTAGGTAAAATATCAAGTCCAGATTGCTGATGTTATCAGGTCTAGTGAGACAAACACAGGATGTAGCTGGATGTTGTATTTTACAGTAGCACAAATACTGACGTAGTATTGACACAGTACATAAAAATTCAAAATTGAAAGTTGAAATATCACCTACTGTTAGAACTGTACACCATAATCCACCATATGTGCCTCGATGACAAATAGCATACTCTAGCCACATAATAAGTTCACATATTTCAATATATGAGATAAAGGGATATTGAAATATTTTCAGGATTTAGCTGAGCAAGATCCTTCTCAAAGGAGTTGGTTGAGACTTGAATAGCACTACGAGGAGACTGAATTTTGAGCTTATGAATGCATGTGTAAATAAACCACTGTTTGCTAACATTTTCACCAAAATAACTTGTAAATATGTTAACATACAAATTGTTCTACTGCCCTCAAGTGGCCAAAAAAATCAGTATATCCAGCAATTAAACATATCCGCAGTAACAAAGCAAAAATCCTGAAATACATCAGTGCGCATTTTAACGGTAAGTATTATTATTAGTAGTATGTCAACCTTATTCAAGTCATGTCAGCTCAACTCATCTCCATAACAGCAACTGTACATAGATTTTTCTAAACTTCTGCAAGGCATATTTACACATAAAACATTGCATTAACAAAATGACAATGAACAAATGTTGCAAAAAAATAAAAATTCAGTAGACATGTACAGTCAAGACAGTGCACCTCCTCCTTTGAGGGAATAATGGTGAATTATAAGGGGTTTTGGGGGAGGTGACGAGTTACATCCTGGATAATACTCCACAGTTTGTCCTTAAAGAACAGTTCAGAGCCGAGCAAGGCCCATATCTTCTATATACAGTTCTGATGATGCAGCATTGTGAACTTTGAGCACCTCAAACACAGCAATGTCACTTTAGGATGCCCGATAGCCTAAAGCAAATCCCATCCCTTTTAAAGTTCGTAACAGTCTCATTTTGAAGAAAGATTCAAGCAGCAGCTGATTTTTTTTTTTTGATGAGCAGAGACCAGCTGTGCATGAATTCTTGTCAAAACCTTTGTGACTGGACGGAGAGGAGATTTAAAGGCCTGAGTGGTTTAATGTTCCAGGGACACAACACCACCTTCAAGCCTCATACGTCCTCTACTTACCGTTTTTCTGTGGTTTGGCGTTAGAGCTTGAGTTGGTGACAGAGTCCGGCTCTTTGTCCTTTAGCATGACGCTGCCTGCATCTTTGTCTTTATCACGGCTGTTATGGCTGTTCTGCCGGCTCTTCCTGGTAGTCGAGTCGATCCCCGCGGCCTCGAACAAGCGAGCCATGAAGGCCAGCCCTTCTCGTCGGATGTAAGACTTTCCTGCGAAGAAGTAGAGCACCGGGTTGGCACAGCTGCTCATGAAGGCTATGGCCGAGGTGACGGCACGACCCCTGTGCCATATTGCTGCCAGTCTGGTGGATGGAGAGGTGAGAAGAGAATTTAAATTTAAATGATGAGTAAGAAACTGTTGGCTTGTTTATCAGAATGTGCATACAGCTAGCCACACTTTATTTAAAAGTATTCTATCTAAAAAATACACCTACCAATGTCCAGTCATTGGTTTAACCCCTAGAAACACATCTCTGTGAATTAAAACGACATACTTTGAAGTTGTTTTTTCCATGAAAATAATCCTTTCCTGCCTTAAAATGGCTTAGATGTAACTCTATACCATTGTTTTCTTTAGAATGTGCGGCTCTACCAACACAATGATAACTTAAACCACTGGAATAATTCAGCCACACATGTTTAACTGAATACTAATTCTAATGTTTAACTGAATACTAATTCTAAAAATGAATAAAGCTGCAGAAAGCCCCACCCCACACATATAGGATTGGTTCCTTAGGTTTGTTACACCTGAAATCCCAGAAGTCGGAATCTGTGTTTTTGAGATTGTCATCCATACACTGCAGTTTCAGGTTGGACATACTAAGCTACGTCATTGACTGCTTATTTCACCCATTATGCGTTTTCTAGACTCCGATCACAATCTGTCCTAGGACAATCGGCGATTATCCTGGATGGTGATTTCTACTGTCACATATATATACTATAAAACCTTTGTTTTTTTTTTAAAACTCCATGACCATAAGAATTCTCTCATGCTAAAATCTCCATTAACTACCATTACATGTAAGCTTCTGTGATAGTAAGAGTGAGTGGTTTCCAGAAAGAGAAAGGCCATTTTTCCAAGTAAGTGACTAATCCTGACTGCAGCACAACTGTACCTGACTCATTTCTTCTTAATAACACAGATCACTGCTTTCTATTTGGATTTTAACATAAGCAATATAAATGAGATTCATGCAAATGTGTCACTTACATTTTCTTTACTTGACCATCTGGACACAAAGCCCAGGTAACCTGAGAACAATACAAAATGACTTTGTTGACAGTTTCATTTCATTTAAATAATTCTGTAAAAGACTAATTCAATCTACTCGATAAGCAACATGCACAGAAAAATGTGTAAAGTGTAAAAACAGGATGAGTGACGTACTTGCACCATGTTGATGACGTGGTAGGGCAGCCAGAAGAGGCAGAAAGTCAGCACAATGGCCAGGATGAGCTTCTCACTGCGAATGCGACGGTTGAACTTGGTGCGTCGGATCCGCCGCAAGATGCAAATGTAGCTGACGACGATGACCCCGTAGGGAATTAAAAACCCCAACACCAGCTCCAGCATGTACTGAAAGACCACCTGTGCAGTGGAGACAAAACGGGAATAGATGGAAAACAAATAGTGGAGAAATGAGAAAAATGTTGCTTAGTTCACACTGGAAACTAATGTTCCCAACAAAATTCAGCATCCTGAACCTAATGTATGATTAAAAAAAAGTCACACATTTTTATATTACTCAAGAAATGCAGTCTCTGTCTAAAATGTGTAAAAGCTACATTGGTCCACAATGCAAAACATGTCCTAGTTTTACAATAAAGTCTGCAAAATTGTGACATGCCAACATTTTTTGGCCTATTGTTTTCCATTGGGCTGCATCCACGTCATGTGACAAGCAATTATCACATCACGTGACTTACGGGTTTCTATCACTTCACACATAAAAAGACCAACAATTTCTGCATAAAGAGGATGCGGGGACCAGACTTTCTATACCGTTTTCATTTACTGTTGACTTTCGTTTTCAGTCACTGTTTTCAGCTACTTTTTTCTTTTGTTTACGCTACAAAACTTCCTTATTTACTTAAGGCATCAATATCATATTTGGTTCAGACATTTTTTAATCACTGTTTACTTTTGTTTTCAGTCACTGTTTTCTATCGTTCAGTCACCTTTTGCTTTTAAGTTTTTTGTGGGACCATTATTTGGTGGCGTTTTCACACTGTTGACTTTATTTTCAGTCACTGTTTTCAGTCACTGTTTTCTTTTGTTAATGTTACAAAACTTATCAATACTACTTGGTTATGTTTAGGAAAACATAGTTGTCTGGGTTTAAACACACCACTTCAGACATTTTTCAGTCACTGTTTTCTGTCGTTTTTAGTTATCTTTTGCTTTTGAGTTCTTGTTTGGTGGCGTTTTCACTCACTGTTGACTTCCGTTTTCAGTGATGTTTTCAGTGACTTTTTTCTTTTGTTTACGCTACAAAACTTCCTTATTTACTGAAGGCATCAATACTCACTGTCACTGTTTACTTTTGTTTTCAGTCACTGTTTTCTGTCGTTTCCAGTCACCTTTTGCTTTTGAGTTCTTTGTGGGACCATTATTTGGTGGCGTTTTCACTCACTTCAGTCACTTTTTTCTTTTGTTTACGCTATAAAACTTATCAATACTACTTGCTTATGCTGGGTTAGAACACTCCCCTTCAAACTTTTTAAGTCACTGTTTGCTTTTGTTTTTAGTCACATTTTACTTTTGTCTTCAGTCACTGGTTTTTGTCATTCAGTCATTTTTACTTTTGAGTTCTTTGTGGGGCCATGGATCATTTTGTGGCATTTTGACTCACTGCTGACTTTCGTTTTCAGTCACTTTTGGCTTTTGTTTATGCTACAAAATATATTAATTTAGGGCACCAATACTACCTGGGTATGTTTAGGAAAACACAATAGTTTGGGTTAAATCACACCTGTTTAAATGTTTTTCAGTCACAGTTTAGCTCGGTTGATTTTAGGAAAAGATCATGGTTTGGCTTAAAATACACCCATGTAAATGTTAACACAAAGCCCCCATTGTTTTCTACATAGCTTGTGATGACTCAGGCCCCAAGACTCACCCCTAAGAAAACGTTAGTATTTCAGTTTTTCCTGTCTTTATTGTGAAATATCACATTTTGCACTGTGGATCAATGTTACTGTTACATCTTTGTGTGGATGTGGACCAACTCAAGTGACCAATTCAGAAGATTGTTATCGTACAGACTAAAAAGTAGTTTATGGGACCTATTCCTGCAGCTTAATTAAATGCATGGTTACAGGATGAAAAAAAATCTTAACATGTCGGGATAATTTCAGATGGGTAAGTTAAAGTAAAAATACCTCTGATTGTAGAAGAAAAGCTAATTCCCCTACTCCAATGTAGTTTGTTAGTTGAACATAGTTTTGTTAGAAGTTGTCATAACTGCAATAATTAAGTGGTGTTGAGTCAACATGTTATTTTTTTATGTGTATGATGGCATCAAGTTAAGGTTCATTTCAACTCACTTCATTGTATTTATCATGGAATGAATCGCAGACTGATCTGGGGCCTTTACACCTCACTTCTCTATAGATCAGTGCAGGAATGGAGGCGAACATCACCAGCACCCACACCACGGCCAGCACCCGCAGAACAGTCCTCCGGCTGGTGACGATGCTGATCTTCCGTGGCCACAGCACGGCCACCAGCCTGTAGATGCTCATCAGCATGATGAGCTGGATGGAGGCGTACATGTTGACCAGACACAGGTAGAAAAGGATCTTACACAGCACGTTCCCAAACACCCATTTCTTCATGACCAGGTAGACGATGAAGAACGGGGTGAGAGCCATCAGAGAGCCGTCTGCGATGGCCAGGTTGAGGATGAGGAGGGTGGTGACGGAGTGCTTTCGGGCTCGTGCTAAGACGCTCCAGATGATGAAGAGGTTTCCGGGGAAGCCCAAGAGAAAGACGAGGCTGAGGATGAGGGCGCCCATAGTGGTGGCGGCTTTATTATCCACAATGGTCTCATTTCCTGCATTGGGGAATGTGGAGTTTACTGAACAGTTGCTCTGGGCCATTTTAGTTACCTGCCAAAGAGAGAATAATGATTAATGACTGGCATTAACAGTTTTCATTAATATCTTCTTTATTAAGAGCTACAAAACTGAAAATATACCATGTAGGCACCAATCTGCTCCCAACCTGAGATTTTCGGACTAATAAAGAGCCTCACTTTGACGTTTTATCTATCATTGGCATCAGTTTGACAAGTATGAATTTCATGCAGGAAAACGTGGGAGTGTGGCGCAAGTGTAACAGGTTTTAACGAGGATTCTTAATTCCTGAACGACGAGACCAGACATGAGTACAGAGCAACAATCCATGTGTTGGTGTCAGTATTTGAGCAATGATTCAGCCTGACATTTATCATCTCTGTCTTTCTCTTTAAGGCCTGATGAGCCAAGATCAATTGTAGCGCCATCACAACACAAAAGCAGAGGAAGAAATATGGAAGCTATATGACATGCTGTCAGTTGGAAGAAAATTGATTAAAGTAATATTACATAAAATAAAACATGACAAAAATAACTACATGAAAATTATACGGGCACCCAATTGGAAAATCAACATCTACACATTTAGGAGGTACGTTTTGTGCTTTAACCACCTTCATCTGATAGTTAATTAGTCTACAGATTGAAATTTTACATTCAAATTGTTTTCAAAAATATGACAAATTGGCACAGACAACTGCCCAGCAGCAAATAAACTCGTAAAACGACCTCCTCCTTGCCAAACTAAGACATTTTAATGGCTCTTTCATAGATATGCGTTACTCCAAAGTCTTGTGGAAAGTTGGCCCATAGGAGTGGAAGCTGTTATATAAGCAGATTGATGCCCGTATTTTTAGAATGAGGTAATCAACAGACAAATGCTGGCACAATGTGTCAACACACATATGACCATGTGGTGCACAGCGTCACTTGCAGGGCAATGACTGAAAGCATGCATCAGGAAGTTGGTTCCATTTCTGTGCGGCACAGTAACTTCAGTGAATGCACTTTAAAGAGCCCATACTATACAGCTTTATTATTTTAATTTAGGGGTTTACTAGAATATTGTTTTAATGCTTTATTGTTCAAAAAACACATAATTTCTCTTCTCTCTATTCTGATTATTGCTGCAGCATCTCTTCTAAACTTCTGTCTGAAATGTTTAATTTTAGCTCCTGTCTCTTTAACACACCACTAACATAAAGGAAAGTCTGCTCTGATTGGTCAGCTGGGGCTATGCATTGTAACCCCAGATCTATGAGCAAAGAGACATAGCCTTAGCAAAAGCGGCCTTAGTGAGGAAATACATCTTAAAAAAACGAGCCACTAGGCAGGCAAATGTGTTACATGATGATGTAAATAAGTAACAGAATAAAAACCCAGACTTCAAATGAGGCATCCTTTTAGGCAGGTAAGGAGGAGTGTTTGCTGTGGGAGAGAATAACTCGCTTTAATGTGGGCTTTGTGTGTTTGCAAACCTTTTACATGCACAAAAAAAGCTTTGTACGACATTAAAGGACATATCCAAAAAGAATAATATGGCTCTTTAAGCTCTTGGAGTTCAGACTCCAATTACACTGTCTGGCTGCTTTGTTACAGTCATAAGGACTTACTGGGTTCATATTTTCAAACATATTAAACTTGGAAACAAAGCAATTTATAAAGTGGTAGCAGCACCTCATGCAAGCCAGTGCAAGTCTTTAAAAGCTGGTTATATTCTATGTTTTTCTTAATACCCAGCAAATCCCATAAAAACACCAAAACCACTATTGTGTGGTCATTGTGCATCCAACAGACGAGGTGGGAAATTAAAAAAAGCACTAAGATATGGACTAATGTTGCTGGTTAAGGTTGTTTTATGGGATGTAATTGTTTTTTTTTGTGTTTTTTTTCAAAATCATCAGCCTCGTCGTTGAAGAGATTTATAAACTAGATGAGACCCTTTACACTCTCTATAACTTACTGGAAGCCAAAATAACTATCTAAGAAGAGGAGTCGGTTCAGAAATCTAAGTTAGGAGTCAGCAAGCAACATTACACATTTCATTCAACAGAAAATGCTGCTGTATTTATCCTATAGGCTCCTGCCAGGAGACATATATTTATGTACTGAAGCTACTTCACGTTGCTGAAAAAAAAAAGGCTTTAAAAAGTGGCATGTCGTCACTTGTTCTCCACATCTGGAACGTTGATATAAGAGCACGCCCTTTACGCTGCTGTCACACTGACAAAGCAGTGTCGGTACATGCAGTCAGATACGCACACCCACATTTGCAAAGCAAACATGCTTGATAATTCCCAGCAATCTGTGCTGCAATTATGGATTATTACAGGATAAATCAGTGTGTAATTTGCTGTTAGTGGTAAACAAGTGCGCACAAGGTGACATGACAGATACAAACTGAGCAGGTTAGAAGGATTATGTGTCTTTATGTTGAGTTTTGAGGATATTTACCACTAGCGGTGCTCCTATAGCATATGTATACACCGATCAGCCACAACATTCTGGCCACTGACAGGTGAAGTGAATAACATTGATCATATTGGTACTATGTGGTGTTCTGATGGAAAACCTTGGATTTTAACATCTGTGTTGATGAGACTTAGACACCCAGATAAACATTGTCTCAGATCAAGCACACTCCCTCATGCAAATGGAAATCCCAAATGTCACTGGCCTACCCCCGTAGGAAAATGCACCCCACCACATGGCAACAACATCAACCAATCAGGAACATCTTGAGGAACATGACAATGGCCCAAGATGTTGATTTGACCTCCAAACTTCCTAGACCCCATTCTGATCAAGCATCAACAGGATGCAGTGGAACAAGTTGGATTGACAGAGGCCCCACTGCACAAGCCAGAGTACCCAAAGGATCCACTGCAAACGTCCTGGTTCCAGACCCCATACAACACCCTGAGAGGTCCTCTTGTCCATGCCCAATGGACATTTTTGACAACATAAGGGGGACCAACACAATATTAAGCAGGTGGTCATAATGTTTATGCCTGATCAGTGTATGTTTGATGACTGAATAGCTCTGCAATGCATAAAAAATTGCATTGCTGCATCCAAGCTGTTCCTTAATGTTACCTTGGTGGTCATGAATCTTGTTGTGGGAACATTGTCTGAAATGTAGTCTGGAGAGGGCAAGGTGTAACGTGGACCAGCAAGCTCCAAAAGATGGTGAAAACCTGTGTTCTCTGTGTCTATGTAGAAATTGTATTTGTAAATTAGATGTAGTACTTGATTGTTCAAACATGTGGAGCCTCCTTCTGTTTAGTTAGCAACGGCCACCATGACAAAGACTTCTGTGATGCTTAAGGACAACTGGCAAGAATTCATGTGTTTAAGACAGACTGGGACAGTGTTCCTATATCCAAGTGGCATATGCAAGAGAGCCATGATGCTTAGCGCGGTTCGCCATTTTGGAAGGCAAACTTGTTTATCTCCGCAGTCTGCAACGGTAACTTGTAACATCGAGTATAAACAGAACCGCTCTGACAAAGTGATCCGAACATATTTTCGAGTGTAGTGACGGCTATCCTTCCTGCCGATGTTGGCTAACCACACACGTCGTCTTATTTTCTGTGTTTGTTCTCCTTCGTAATGTCGGATTTTAGGAATACTGAAAGTAAACACTGAAGTAGCCAATCCATCACGTCGATTTATACACCCATTCACCCAACAGGAAATTACCATTGTGCGTGTTTACAAAGAGATTACGCTTACGTTGTCAATCGTGACCCGATGTTTTGATGTTTTGATGTTTGCCTTTCTAGATAGCGGATGACCCCCGATGACCCGGATGTGTGACGTCATGTGAAAAGCATGTATTGATGATACAGAAAGTTGACAGGATTAGGTTGTTGTGTATGAAACCCCAGAAGTAAGAAAATGCCATATGGACATGTTAATAAGGCCTTTAAAGGCAGAAAACAAAAGCATTCAATAATATTTCATGGCAATAAAACAACAACAAAGCTTTTCATAGTCACCATTATTGTTTTGTTCCTGTGTAGGTAGGAGTCATTATGTTGATCCAAATAATAGAAACGTGTCAAAAATAAACAGATTGAGAATTTAGTCCATTACTTTCTATATTTTAGTCAGGATCCTTATAGGGATTTCACATTACAAAACACCCCTTTTAAAAAACCACACTGTTTTTTTGTTGTTGCCCTGTGTCAAACTAACAGCCACATAATGGGGAACTCCCACAGTCTTTATGAGAGAAGGGCCTTAAAGCTGCACCACAAACACACACATATACAGATGCTCACACCATGACATAAAGCCGCTTCCCTCGCTACACCGTCCATTAGCGCTGACCTCTGACCCGACCAGTTGTGATCATATGATTGTGCAACACAGGGGTCACGCCGCCTTGTCAAAACACCAGTGCTGATGCGTGACAGTGTGCTAACCTACATGGCAATCTGTTTGAGGTGATGTTTTTGACTTCTCCACTTCTTTCTGGATTCTACACTCTGACATTAGAGGTGGTGTTCTCCTGTGTGATTATGGGAAACGTGGTGATGCATAATTCAAGTGTAGAACCTTCTGTTAGATTCTAACGCATTCATAATGTATCATTTTGCTATGCGATATATGAGACTCTCAGTTTATATTTATGCGTGTGTTGTGTTGTTTTTTTGCGTTAAATGATAATATGGGAAATCACGTGATTGATTAATTCACTTTTTCTGAAAGAATTGTAGTTTGTGAGGAACATGTTACAGCAAATGTGTATTTATTTGGCAAAAATATGAGTTTTGAATACATTAATTGTTCATCTGTGTATTCTATAAACTATACTATGTTTTGTTTACAAGAGGATTTGGTCAAAAGTAGTCTAATTACAGTCTTTGCAACATATTTAATGTACTTTTTCTACAATTAAAAAAATACTATTAGAGAAAATGACATGGATGCAGTCTGTAAAGGAGGTAACAGCTTTTGGCACCTGCCTTTTAAACCTTTAATAGGAAGTATATTATATTTGGGTGTCACATAAGAATTCAAGCAAGTTCAGTGTGACCTTTGTTGACTCCTATGGGAGACCTGTGGTACTGAACCAACGCTGAGTGTTTCCCTTCTCTACCAGTGCAGAAATAAAAACAGATATCCATAAGAAATAATTATTTTGTCATGAAAACACACTTTGTATCAGCTCAGTGAGGTAATGATAGTGTCACAAAGCCCAGCAGACATGGGGCCTTTGCTTTACAACAGATTAAGAATCAACAGGGGTGAAATGGGCGGGAAATTGAGAAACCACAAGTGATCATTAAAAACTTGGTCACCACCCCTGTCAATGCATTGTGGATGCATTTTGATCACATCTGATATGGTAGTGTGATATTCCATCAAAGAGCATAATTGATCTGTCCTTTACCCCGCACATGTGGTGTTTACCTTGTCAGCCGTGAAGAACAACAGGATTTGTTTGTGTACCAGCCGCGGTGATTCAGGTAGCGTATTAGTTCGAGGAGATTGGAAGCAGGGAATATTCCCTGACACTAATGAATATCAGTTTTATTAGGATATGATTGCGGCCATCAAAAAGGTTATTGCTTTCATAACATTGTATATTAAAAACAATTTAATCTCATCCTTGTAAACAGTAATTCAATCTCTTTCAAGCTGCATCTCTTGTGATTGATGGCAAAAGCAGAAGTATATCATCCATACAATGTCACCGGGAGACAACTGTCTTATTTCAAGACGGCATCTCCCAGTTCAAGAAGATTCTTTTGACGGGTGAAACAGTGCCGGACAGGAGAGAATATTCCTCTGCGCCTCTGCATAGCTCGGTTGTTGCACTAAGACAATGTGAACTTTATTTTACGGTAAAAATACAGCATGTTAGAATTTTATTTTGCAAGAGAACATTCCTGCTCAAGGCAACAAATGCATGTCAACTGAGGTCACACACCATCAACAATGGCATTGATGGAGGAGAATAATTCCCCCCAAAAATGGATGTTGACCTCAGTTGTCCTCATTTTGACCACCACCATTGGTAGCTGTCTCTCCTGCCTCGGCTGGCATTAAAACTCTCATGATAAGAGTTTTATAGTAGCGACTGTGTCCCAATTTGACCAGAAACAAGAGAGAAGAAAGAGAGCGAGAGGCAGATAAAAAGAGAGAGCTTGAGAGGAGTGCAGAAAGAGAGAAAGAGAGAGAGAGAGAGAGAGAGAGAAGCTTTTAAAAGGATTTTGTCGGTTATTGACTGGTTGCACTCTTCAGCTAATAGCCATTTAAAGATTATGGGCCTGCTGGTGGAAATCAAGGCCTCCATTGTTTGCCTTATTGCATTCTGGCAGATGGGGGCTGACACAACAACACGCAGCATCCCTCCGGGCACGCTCGCCGAGCGCCGACCCTCCATCAGCAGATCTCCTATTGAACTGGCCCTAATAACTGGCCATGAATTATTAATCCATGAACCATATTGAAGACAGAGAGCGAAGAGGAAAAAACAAGGGAAGATTGTGGGCCGGTTGCAGTGAGTGTGATTGGCGTACAGGTGCCAGTCGGAGGAAAAAAGGCCCGTTCAAAAGAGTCCCAGGACGGCCATTTCTCGGAACGGGGAGGACATTCCGATAACTGGCACGGGAAGATAAAATATATATTCATTAAATGTCAGATTGCTGATGAAATGGGTCCGATCCATTAGTGGGTAGCGGAGCGGCCAGTTAATGTTTCCCGGTTGTTCTGGGGTTGGGTGCCTTTTAGTGTTGCTCTGGGTAACTGCTGGAAACAGGATCACTTGATCTGGAAAAGAAAAAAAGAAAAAGTTTGCAAGAGCAAGAGCAGGTGTTGTTCAAAATAAAACGGAAACACTTTAGAAAATCTCCGTCTAATGCACCTGTTGGCGAAACCCAGTAACTTTGCTGTGTTTCAGATCAAGTGAACCCGATCGCTGATTTGTAATTTTATCTGTTTTCTCTCCTCCAGTCAGGTGATTTATTTGCTGGGATTGATTACTAACTTTGGCTAGACTGGGTCTTTTTTTTTCTTTTTTCTTAAGCTGCTTCATAAAAGGCTGGAAGGCTGATTGTGCCAAAACAACATTTGCAAATAATATTAGGACAGTTCAGTTTTCTCATACTAAGCGAGATGTTTTTAATAAATTAACCCAGTTTAATTTGCAGGCCATTTTAAGTCCCTGCAGCAGTTAAACATTGCTAACAGGGTTCAGTACTTTAGCACACATTATGTGTATAAATGCTTTAATGATCAAGGACCAGATCAGGCAGCTGTTTGAACATAGTGAAGATCTGCATGGGCCTAAACTAGGCTCAGTCAAAATCCATAGATTTGGTACTTTTGGATTTATATCTGTTCAGTGTGTGGGAACTAAAATTTGGAAGAATTAAGTGGATGATGTGAAAAAAAATAAGGCAGTTTTTGTTTTTATATTTAAAGTGACGACATCCAATTTTCATACAGTGTCTAACTATTGTTGCAAAGATCATTTTTCTCAGAACAATCAACACCACCAAGAAAATAAGCACTATAACCAGGTCAGACTACATGTAGTTGTATTAATAAGTAGGCAGCTTTTGTTGCTTAAATAGTAGACAGAGGAATAACAGCAGTGGACTGATGGTTTTGAACCCCCTTCGTCTTTTTTTTCCAGTTTCCACAGTTACTCTGGTCGTTCCACTTTCAGCTACCTGAGGAAGGCTACTATGGAAAAAACAACAGGCCTGTCCACTTCCTGTTTTGGTTGCCTGATTTCAGACACACTTCCTCTGTGTTGAGACTTAAACTTTCATTTTCCCAGGAGATTTTAGCCCCTGTGAAAGACAGAAATGTACATGTGTACATCGTGCAGAGGTAAAGGGAAAAAAGATGATTATTACCACATGAGTGTGTGAAAGTATGTAGTTTTTAAGTACAGTATGAAAAATGAGCATAAATCTGTCTATCACAACATCATTGTCATGATTTGTTGCTGACTGGGACATCTATGGAAATATATTATCATTTTTATGCATAACATTACTGCGTGTGCTATGGTGCCATTTGTTTCTTTCATATTTTTGTAGATTATGGTCATGGTTTAATCTCACTTGTTATTTTTCTTCCTAGGGTTAGGGTTAGTTAAGCTAACCCTAACCCTAACTCTAACCCAGAAAAAGTGTATTTCATGAAAGAATAAAATCAATCTAAACCAACCGGATCACAACAGAACAACAGAAACAAGAGAGGGGAGATAATTCCTAGAAAGTTTAGACAGTGTCAGATCAACCAAAAGTAATTTCTTGTTTAGTTGTATTCACTGGTACTCTATGTAAATTATGCCAGCAAACATGATTTACAGTTTGACTGTTTGGCCTGGAGTATGTTGGCAATACTTAATGGAGGAGGGATGCCAAGAAAAGACATGTCAAAACATGTCAAATGAACTGTGTTGTATAATATATGTGGGTCGTATTACAAACTGCGCTGACAGATACCTCAGTACAGTATTTGATCTTTATTTTGACTTGTAAAAGACTTAAGATTAGTGGGTTCATAAACTGACAAATAGTGTGAGGCCTTTTATTCTGTATATTTTCTGCCTTTTAGTGAAATTTTATGTGCAAATTTGTGCCTTTTGTGCATCAATTTATGGTGGAAATATCTTTATTTATGTAAAGAAAAGCACTAATTTCAGTAGTTCCTTTGCCTTTTCCATGTTTTTTGAATAGGGGGGAACAAACCCTGCATGTAACTGAAATCTACACCAATGCTCTGTAGCTTTGTAGTTGCTTTCAGCTAAATATCAAGCAATATAAGCAGGAATCCCATAATCTGCAATGCTTTTCTGTGTCTGAACAGTGAGACTAAAGTTCAGCCCACTGGTTAGCATTTGGAAATTTACCGCTTCAGTTTTTTTTCTTCTAACTGTGTCAGCCGCGAGCTCCCAGTGAATTAAAAAGCCTTTGGCAGGGCTGTTCTCGCTTCCCGTTGATTCAAAATGAAGTCTACCCAGCGCCTGATGAATTGAATTTCCTGTGTCAAAAGCCTGCGATTTCAAAGAAAATAATGAACAACGCCCGAAGAATCCCCTTTCAGATTTCATTATGAGGGAGAGGTTCTAATTGCGAGGAAATTAAATTTCCATTGCTTTCTCTCTCTACGAGTTACTCAGCGGCTGCTGATGATGTGGTGAGGTTTGTTTCAGTTTGACGCTTTGGATCCTTTTAAAAGCCAATCATCTCGTGTTAACCAAAACCACAACAGGAATAATACAATCAGCTCGTATCAAACAGAAGATTAATATGCCATTCTTTAGCTGGTGAGCAGTCAGCCGGGCGGACAGCAAACATCAAAGAGACACTGACATGAGTCGTCCCTCATCTGTCTGCTTAAAAGCTGCTCTTTGGATGAGTTCCCCCATTTCATCAGCTGCACAGACATCATGAAGGGAAACTGCAATATGCACCTGAATGGGAGCCAAGAGTGAAAGCAAATAGACTTGGAGCTTTTCCAGTGCAACCGTCCCATCGCTTGCTCACATCCAGTTAGTTGAGGAAAATATAAACTTTTGCTGGCTTGTGGGATTTTTTTTTTTTTTTTAGCAAATGTTGTTGATTCATATGTGTGTCTCTGTTTAGACCACAACAGAAGTCACAGCTGAATGTGTAATTTCCTTTATGGGTTTCCCCCAGAAAAGACCTACCTGAAAAAACAAACAAAGGTAGAACTTTGACTCATATCAGTAGCCCGTTACCACAGTTCCTGCAAAAAGAATGTCAACTAAAGGGAATTTTAAAAAGTCGTGACAATAGGAAAATAATGCAGCTAAATGTTTTTTGCTTGTGTCAGTTAAACTAAAAGAGAAGAGGAGGAGCTGGATTTCACCTCGTGGCCTCGAGGTTAAAAGAGGAAGCTACAAACTGTTGTTACACATAGTTTGTAGTCTTCATGTTAACTTGCAAAACATTTAATTCATAAGTAAAAAAAAATACACATGTAAGCACTAATTCTCTTTCTCTCTGAATGCTGTTAAGTCCATAATAAACCTAAACAAAAGGGAATATTTGGCTTGTGGAGGCCTGAGCAACTGTTGAATACCTCATCAAACGTTCACCACGAAACCATACGAAGTGTGCTTTTGATATCCAGAAGATATAATAATGGCTGTGCAAATAAATCGCCTGCACGGAATAGTGAAAGACCCGAAACGAGCGTGTGCCACGGCATCAATTGCACGGGTGAGCGTTTGAGTGTGTGCGAGAGGCTGAGGAGAAAAGAGAGTGGGAAAACGCCTGCAGGCATGGAATGAATGGGACGTGGAAGCGGGGAGGGTTGCAAACACAGAGCAGGTCAAAATGAACACCATCTGGGTACATGAAAGGGAGGCGGCTG